>LBNU01003832.1:20886-31704 GCA_014162995.1 Artemisia annua | reverse complement strand
CAACACCAGATCTGGGAAATGATGAGATCAGCATAACTCTTCAAATATAACCAAGTCCAGAATCCATAAAGCAAAACAGCAGCCATGAAGTAGAATGAAGCAACACCAGATCTGGGAAAGGATGAATCATCAAAGACCTCAATCATCCAACAACTTGTCTCATTAAAAAACCTTGGTAACCAAAACCCTGAGGGAAAAAAATTAACCAAGGAAAAAGAGTACAAGTTGATGATTGATCTGGTTTTTTTCATTGCAAGTCGATTTGATTCATGGTTCATAATTGGTACGTGGGGTTTGAGAGAGTGGAAGTCAAGTTCTTCTTGTGTAAGTCAATATTTTATGTGACTTGTGTGCATTCGTTGCTGCTGCTGATTCTTGGAAGTTAAGTTTTGTTAGAGTTCTTATTCAAAAACTCTTTTGATTGATTGGGTGTGACTGGATCTTGCAAGTGTTCTTATTTGTTGCACATTTGATCTATACTTAGGGTTTATTCACCCTAGTCCCGTTGCATGAGGACCCTTTTCATGTTACATTGACATTACTTGGTCTTGAAAGGGGATCATGATATGTAGGTTGCAGGTATGCTGCATGATTGTTTGGGTCTCCCAGGTCTCCTATGGTTTGTGAAGTTCTGATTCTTGATTAGCTCCATGCATTACACTCGGATTGAGTTGGAGAATGGGTCAAGGCTTTTTTGGTTGATGATGCAAGTTCAGGTTCTATGTGGATGGGATCACATGGAAGTTGATTGAAGTTCTACAATGGCTATGTTCTTGGTGCTACCTTAGTGAATCACGTGTTAATTCCTATGTTTTTGTTTCACTTGTATAGTCATTGTAGGTGATAAGCTTTATTATGTAAGTTATAAGAATGGCGTGTCATTCTTATATGAGAGTCTGTAAGTGTCCTAAGGGACCGAGTCGAGGGAGTCACCCTCGTCCTTTGTACTTCAATGTTTTTTTGGATAATATATTTTACCAGGGTGAATTAACCCTTTTACCCAAAAAAAAAAGACAAAATTCACTCGTTTGTTGCATACAAATTGGGGAATGGTAGGAGTTGCTCTATTTTGTGGGTCGAATTATTGAAAAAACGAATTAGGGTTTGTCACACTTCAAATCGTTTTTCTTGTGTGAGGGGTCAGAAAATCGTTTGTGGATTATCCCTATCTGTTCTTATCATTATCAATAATTTCTTTGGGATTAATCTTGGTGTTTATAAATCGTTTTTGGGATCTATCTAACCGACCTTATTTTTTCCCTAAATCGATTTCTCCTTAAATCGTTTTGTAGGGATGTTTATCCCTAAATCGTGATTTAGGGTTCTTTTGAACCGACCTTATTATTGATTATCTATAATCGGTTCTATTCATCCTTATCTTCCTTAATTGTTTTATTCTATATAAGGATCGACTTCTGTTTGGTGCACAATTCTTATCATCCCTTGATTGCTATAGGGTCGATTATACCTTCTTGTATATAAGGATTGATTGGTTTATCCATAGCACACTCGTTGCATATTTGGTTTTGATTATCTTAATGTGCTTTGGATTTTGGTGCGTTTTGGTATTGGATCTGGTGCTTAATGGTTATCTAGACTTTTTTAGGGTTTAGATTATTTCAACTTGCAAGTTCATGGCATGTAAGTGATATGGGATCTGGTTGTATGGTGTTAGTGGCGATTGTTCCTGTTGGTTTATTACAAGTCGATTTGATTCGTGGATCTATATTGGTACGTGGGTTTTGAGAGAGTGGAAGTCATGTTCATCATGTATAAGTCAATGTTCTTGCAGCTGGATTTATCTCTTATGGTGGTTAGGAGCTGCTATTGTGGAAGTAGAGCTACTATTGTGGATTTGGATGATTTTATGTGCTGGTTTTTTATTTCTTATTGGAGTTCAGTTTAGCATCTCAACGTACGCTGTTGGAGCGAGTTTACTTGCTGCTCTATCCGTGGTTTTAGAGTCCTTCACCAACCGTTGTATGAAACTTGTGAACCGGGCTTCCAGTCGAGGATGATTTTAAGATTCAAATCTAATATGGTGGCTTCTGTTTGGTATTTGTAAGTTAAGTTTCTTGGGTATCTTATTCAAAAATCCTTGACTCGATCACTAGTAATTCTTGTTGCTATGGATCGTTTATGGGTGGTTCGATCTTCTTTTGATGGCTTGATGTTTTGTATGGGATCGGAGCTGCTTTCTTTGATGGATGTTAGGGTTGGACCCTATTGTATGTTGTGCAAGTTGAAGTGTTCTTCATGGAAGTAAGTGGACAGCCATAGTGACTTTGAAGGCTCAAGATTATTTTTGAGTAGTTTTGTAATGTTTTATTTACTTTAGTTATTATTGGTTGGTTCATTTGTGTAAGTTATAAGAATGGTGTGTCATTCTTATATAAGAATCTGTAAGTGTCCTTTGGGACTGAGTCGAGGGAGTCACCCTCGTCCTTTGTACTTCAATGTTTTTTTGGATAATGCATTTTACCAGGGTGATTAAACCCTTTTACCCAAAAAAAAAATAAATGGCACGAGAAAGGTCCCTTATGTAAGCTCATTACACATAGCTTCCTCACTGAAAATGGTCTTAATGTAAATGACAAAGTGGTTGATTGGTTAGATCAAAATGGTTGGAAATGGCCGAATGAGTGGTATGATTTGTTTGATGAGGTAGTTAATGTTCCTGTTCTTTCTTTATCTGATGAATGTGAGGATAAAGTTATTTGGATTAATAAGAAAAATAAGGAGTCTAAATTTAGTGTTAAGGAAGCTTGGAAAGCTATGCTAATTGATTGCCCCAAGGTTCTGTGGTATAAACATGTTTGGTTCACTCAGGGCATCCCAAGGCATGCATTTGTGCTTTGGATGGCCATGAGGAATAGGCTTAAAACTACTGACAGGATCTCCAAGTGGTTTTCCATTTCTAGTACCCTTTGTCCGCTGTGTAATGCTGTTGATGAAACTCATGCTCACTTGTTCTTTTCCTGCTGTTTCTCTAAGATTATTTGGGACAACCTTAAGATTCTGTGTAAGCTTGATAATGTCTCGTGTATTTGGGCTGAAATTGTTTCTGGTATCTCTATTAGAACTGCTAATAACTCTCTTTGGAGTGTTATTCAGAGGTTAGTTTTCGGGGCAGCGGTTTATTACATTTGGCAAGAGCGGAATCTAAGATTATTTCAAAAGAAATTTAGAAGTGAGGAGACTGTTTTCAAGATTATTGTTGATATCGTTAGGCATAAGCTGTTAAGTTTAAAGATTAAATGATCAGTGGAATCTGTTAAGGCTACGGTTATTTGGAAAATCCCGTTGATGAGTAGTAATGGTGAGAATAATAGGAACCAGAACTATGATGATAATGGAGTTTAGTAGACAGTTGAGGTGGACTAGTCTGCGCATGCTTATATTGAGTTGTATGCAGATTTTTTGGTTGCTGATCAATGGCTGGGCTCACACTTTGATTATGTTCTGGTATGTTTCTTTTAACACTTTTTGCATTGGTTCTTCTTCTGTTGAGCTTTATGTCAGACCAGTTGGGCTTTGTGTGAACTGGTTTTGCTGGTTCTGTTCTGGCACGGGTTTGTGGAGGTGCAATTTTGTGTTTGAACGAGGCGAAGGTATGTATTGCAATTTGCTATGCACTACAGAAGGACGGGTAGCTTCCTGCGCTGGCCATCAGTTGGTTGTTTGGGTGTTGAGATGGCTATGCACTACAGGAACCGACTCGAATTTCTGCCCTGGCATCTTGTTTTGGTCTAAGCGGTTTCAAATGAGTTTAATGAGTAATGAGACTGTTTGTGGTATTGGGTTCAGTTTGTTATCTAAGTTTTGTATTAGCTGGTGTGTGGATATCTTTGTTCTTTGGTTGGAGTGTAGGGTGATTAGTGTTATGAGGAATTGCTCTTTACTTGTCTGTATTATTTGGTTCTCTAATGCTTTTTTACCTTGTTCTCTTTTTCCTTGCTCAAAGTTTTCCCACAGGGTTTTTATTTGGCAAGGTTTTTTAACGAGACAAGGTTCTTGGATGACTATGGATTTTGAAGATTCATCCTTTTCCAGATCTGGTGTTGATGTTATGCAGACCTGGATTACTTCATTTTACATGATTTCTGGTACTGTTTCTGATGAGTTGGTGATGCTATCTGTTGGGTATTATCTTGATGAGTTATGTTTGGATTTATATTGTTTTACTGATAGTTATTACTTCTCCCCTATTTTTAAGCTTAGTATTTATGCTTTCTATGGGCTATATATGTATGGTGATGTTTGGAACTCCATTGGTTGATCCCTTTGGAATCCTCCATGTATTCAGAGTACACATGTGGTTCTAGATCAAGCTGTCTTTATATTAAGTTTGAAGGTCAGGGGGTTGTATTGGGTTATGAATTTATGTTTGGTTATTAGTATCATTGTCATTTGCTACTTAGTTTTGTTATCAGTATGGTTTGTCCAGCTATGGTTGTTTTTGTTCCAGGCAAGAGAGACTTGAGCTAGGGTTTGTCCTTTCCTTGTCTCTCTTGTGCTATCTCATGAACATAACTATTCATTTTATTTAATATATTTTACCTTTTTGTAAAAAAAAAAAAAAAACATTGAAGTACAAAGGACGAGGGTGACTCCCTCGACTCAGTCCCTTAGGACACTTACAGACTCTCATATAAGAATGACACGCCATTCTTACATAATAAAGCTTATCACCTACAATGACTATACAAGTGAAACAAAAAATAGGAATTAACACATGATTCACTAAGGTAGCACCANAATATATTATCCAAAAAACCGTTGAAGTAGACATTGGGCTGTTTGCTATCTGTTATTAGTAGTTATCAGTTCTTGGTTGTTTTTTTTTCTTTTTGTTTCCAGGCAAGTGAGACTTGAGTTAGGGTTTGTCTTTTCCTTGTCTCTCTTGTGCTATATCATGTACATAACTCTTCATTTTATTTAATATATTTTACCTTTTTGTAAAAAAAAAAAAAAACAGTTGAAGTACAAAGGACGAGGGTGACTCCCTCGACTCAGTCCCTTAGGACACTTACAGACTCTCATATAAGAATGACACGCCATTCTTATAACTTACATAATAAAGCTTATCACCTACAATGACTATACAAGTGAAACAAAAAATAGGAATTAACACATGATTCACTAAGGTAGCACCAAGAACATAGCCATTGTAGAACTTCAATCAACTTCCATGTGATCCCATCCACATAGAACCTGAACTTGCATCATCAACCAAAGAAGCCTTGACCCATTCTCCAACTCAAAGCGAGTGTAATGCATGGAGCTAATCAAGATTCAGAACTTCACAAACCCTGGGAACCCAAACAATCATGCAGCAAACCTGCAACCTACATGTCATGATCCCCTTTCAAGACCAAGTAATATCAATGTAACATGAAAAGGGTCCTCATGCAACGGGACTAGGGTGAATAAACCCTAAGTATAGATCGAATGTGCAACAAATAAGAACTTGCAAGATCCAGTCACACCCAATCAATCTAAAGAGTTTTTGAATAAGAACTCTAACAAAACTTAACATCCAAGAATCAGCAGCAGCAGCGTATGCACACAAATCACATAAAACATTGACTTACACAAGATGAACTTGACTTCCACTCTCTCAAACCCCACGTACCAATTATGAACCACGAACCAAATCGACTTGCAATAAAACAACCAGATTAATCATCACTAACACAAAGAATAAAACACCAAGATCCAAGATCACTTTCCATGCAAACCATACAGTAAAGAATAACCAATCCAAGAAGATTGGTGATCGTTTAAGCACCAGGAAAACCACCAACAACAACTTGCGCACTAAACTCAGAAACCCTAAAAAGGTCTCGAATGAACATGAAGACATAAAGCAGCAAGCAAATCACCTCCCAAAACATAGATCGCAGCAGAATATAATAGAATTGATTAGAATAAACCCAAATTGACCTAAACAAATGAAACAGATTGCGATAAGGAAACACAATCCCTAAGTCGACAAAAGGGTATATATAATAACAATCATAGCCGACTTAAGAAACCCTACAAGGATCGATCATAATAAGGCATACAGAACCGACTTAGCATAGATCCATAGAAGATCGACCCCCAAATCCCTAATGGCGGCAAGATAATAATCAATAAAATACCAGATCCGAAACCCTAACTTAGCAAGGAATCCAAAAAACCAACCAAGATCAATGAATGACCAATGGACAGAATAATAGGACAACGATTTAATATAATGGTTAGGGTTTCAGAAATGCCAAGAAAAGGACAACATAGGGTACGAATAACAGCACACCACCTCTAAAAGTATATCTTCTACTAGATCGATTGAATACCAGAGGTAGATAACCGATTAAGGAGGGAGATAATGGCCAGAAAAAGATTGTGGAGGTGGTGGCCATAATTCTCCCCTAGGGAGAGAGAAAAATCATTTTTAGGGTTTTTACGCCTTTAGAGATTTTTTTGAGGGCAATTTGTCCCTTACATGATAAGAGCCATTGTCCCTAAAGGCTCACTTTTTGAGAGCAATTGTACCTTACTTGATGGTAGTCATTGTCCCTAAATGCTTGCTCACTTGATGAGAGCAATTGCCCTTTACATGGTGATAGCCGTTGTCCCTAATGATTGCACACTTGATAAGAGCAATTGTCACTTACATGACGAGATCCGCACACCCTATAGGCTAACTTTATGAGGCCAATTTGTCCCTTGCATGATAAGAGCCGTTGTCCCTACAGGCTCACCTGTTGAGAGCAATTGTACCTTACTTTATGGGAGCCGTTGTCCCTTAACGCTTGCTCACTTGATGAGAGCAATTGTCCTTTACATGATGATAGCTGTTGTCCCTAATTCTTGCACACTTGATAAGAGCAATTGTCACTTACAAGATGAGATCTGTTGTCCCTAAAGGTTAAATTTATGAGGGCAATTTGTCCCTTACATGATAAGAGCCGTTGTCCCTAAAGGCTCACTTGTTGAGAGCAATTGTACCTTACTTTATGGGAGTCGTTGTCCCTAAACGCTTGTTCACTTGATTAGAGAAATTACCCTTTAGATGATGATAGCCATTCTCCCTAATGCTTGCAACTTTGATAAGAGCAATTGTCACTTACATGATGACATCCATTGTCCCTAAAGGCTAACTTTATGAGGGCAATTTGTCCCTTACATGATAAGAGCCATTGTCCCTTAAGGCTCACTTGTTGTGAGCAATTGTACCTTACTTGATGGGAGTCGTTGTCCCTAAACGCTTGCTCACTAGATGAGAGCAATTGCCCTTTACATGATGATAGCCGTTGTCCCTAATGCTTCCACACTTGATAATAGCAATTGTCACTTACATGATGAGATCCGCTGTCCCTAAAGGCTAACTTTATGAGGCCAATTTGTCCCTTACATGATAAGAGCCATTGTCCCTAAAGGCTCACCTGTTGAGAACAATTGTACCTTACTTTATGGGAGCCGCTGTCCCTAAACGCTTGCACACTTGATGAGAGCAATTACCCTTTACATGATGATAGCCGTTATCCCTAATGCTTGCACCTTTGATAAGAGCAATTGTCACTTACATGATGAGATCTGTTGTCCTTAAAGACTAACTTTATGAGGGCAATTTCTCCCTTACACGATAAGAGCGGTTGTCCCTAAAGGCTCACTTGTTGAGAGTAATTGTACCTTACTTTATAGGAGCCGTTGTCCCTAAACGCTTGCTCACTTGATTAGAGAAATTGCCCTTTACATGATGATAGCCATTATCCCTAATGCTTGCACCTTTGATAAGAGCAATTGTCACTTACATGATGAGATCCATTGTCCCTAAAGGCTAACTTTATGAGGGCAATTTGTCCCTTACATGATAAGAGCCATTGTCCCTTAAGGCTCACTTGTTGTGAGCAATTGTACCTTACTTGATGGGAGTCGTTGTCCCTAAACGCTTGCTCACTAGATGAGAGCAATTGCCCTTTACATGATGATAGCCGTTGTCCCTAATGCTTACACACTTGATAATAGCAATTGTCACTTACATGATGAGATCCGCTGTCCCTAAAGGCTAACTTTATGAGGCCAATTTGTCCCTTACATGATAAGAGCCATTGTCCCTAAAAGGCTCACCTGTTGAGAGCAATTGTACCTTACTTTATTGGAGCCGTTGTCCCTAAACGCTTGCTCACTTGATGAGAGCAATTTCCCTTTACATGATGATAGTCGTTGTCCCTAATGCTTGCACCTTTGATAAGAGCAATTGTCACTTACATGATGAGATCCGCTGTCCCTAAAGGCTAAATTTATGAGGCCAATTTGTCCCTTACATGATAAGAGCCATTGTCCCTAAAGGCTCACCTGTCGAGAGCAATTGTACCTTACTTTATGGGAGCCACTGTCCCTAAACGCTTGCTCACTTGATGAGAGCAATTGCCCTTTACATGATGATAGCCGTTGTCCCTAATGCTTGCACCTTTGATAAGAGCAATTGTCACTTACATGATGAGATCCGCTATCCCTAAAGGCTAACTTTATGAGGCCATTTTGTCCCTTACATGATAAGAGCCATTGTCCATAAAGGCTCACCTGTTGAGAGCAATTGTACCTTAATTTATGGGAGCCACTGTCCCTAAACGCTTGCTCACTTGATGAGAGCAATTGCCCTTTACATGATGATAGCCGTTGTCCCTAATGCTTGCACACTTGATAAGAGCAATTGTCACTTACATGATGAGATCCGTTGTCCCTAAAGGCTAACTTTATGAGGCTAATTTGTCCCTTACATGATAAGAGCCGTTGTCCCTAAAGGCTCACCTGTTGAGAGCAATTGTATCTTACTTTATGGGAGCCACTGTCCCTAAACGCTTGCTCACTTGATGAGAGCAATTGCCCTTTACATGATGATAGCCGTTGTCCCTAATGCCTGCACCTTTGATAAGAGCAATTGTCACTTACATGATGAGATCCGCTGTCCCTAAAGGCTAACTTTATGAGGCCATTTTGTCCCTTACATGATAAGAGCCATTGTCCATAAAGGCTCACCTGTTGAGAGCAATTTTACCTTACTTTATGGGAGCCACTGTCCCTAAACGCTTGCTCACTTGATGTGAGCAATTGCCCTTTACATGATGATAGCCGTTGTCCCTAATGCTTGCACCTTTGATAAGAGCAATTGTCACTTACATGATGAGATCCGTTGTCCATAAAGACTAACTTTATGAGGGAAATTTCTCCCTTACACGATAAGAGCCGTTGTCCCTAAAGGCTCACTCGTTGAGAGTAATTGTACCTTACTTTATGGGGGCCGTTGTCCCTAAACGCTTGCTCACTAGATTAGAGCAATTGCCCTTTACATGATGATAGCCATTGTCCCTAATGCTTGCACCTTTGATAAGAGCAATTGTCACTTACATGATGAGAACCGTTGTCCCTAAAGGCTAACTTTATGAGGGCAATTTGTCCCTTACATGATAAGAGCCGTTGTCCCTAAAGGCTCACTTGTTGAGAGCAATTGTACCTTACTTTATGGGAGCCGTTGTCCCTAAACGCTTGCTCACTTGATGAGAGCAATTGCCCTTTACATGATGATAGCCGTTGTCCCTAATGCTTGCACACTTGATAAGAGCAATTGTCACTTACATGATGAGATCCGTTGTCCCTAAAGGCTAACTTTATGAGGGCAATTTGTCCCTTACATGATAAGAGCCGTTGTCCCTAAAGGCTCACTTTTTGAGAGCAATTGTACCTTACTTTATGGGAGCCGTTGTCCCTAAACGCTTGCTCACTTGATGAGAGCAATTGCCCTTTACATGATGATAGCCATTGTCCCTAATGCTTCACACTTGATAAGAGCAATAGTCAGTTGTATGATGAGATCCGTTGTCCCTAAAAGCTAACTTTATGAGGGAAATTTTTCCCTTACATGATAAGAGCCGTTGTCCCTAAAGGCTCACTTGTTGAGAGCAATTGTACCTTATTTTATGGGAGCCGTTGTCCCTAAACGCTTGCTCACTTGATGAGAGCAATTGCCCTTTACATGATGATAGCCGTTGACCCTAATGCTTACACACTTGATAAGAGCAATTGTCACTTACATGATGAGATCCGTTGACTCTAAAGGGTAACTTTTTTTGGGTAAAAGGGTTAATTCACCCCGGCAAAATTCATTACACCAAAAAGCGTTGAAGTACATAGGATGAGGGTGACTTCCCTCATCTCAGTCCCTGAGGACACTTACAGACTCTTATCTAAGAATGGCATACCATACTTAAAACTAACATGCACAACATGTGCAACTGACCAAACAACCATGCTAAACAAAAGCAACATAACAAGCAAGAATAACAAAAATAATAAACATAAAAACTATTTCTTCTTGCATCCTTGCACCTGGAAATCTTTCGGAGAACGATTCTTGAACTTGGAATACATTTCAATATCATCGTAGTTCTCGTAGACTTCATCAACTTCATCAACATCATCAACAAACTTAACTTCATCAGCAAACGTAACCCTCTTCATAGGACTCTTCACTATAGTAGTAAACGAGCTAGAATTATCAAAATCAGAAGAAGTCACGCTTGTAGAAGCACCATCATTGTGAGAACCAAGCTCCCACAAACCATCACTAGTGTTATGCAATGGAACCGCATTAACACCATTGATCCCCACGGATTCCACACCCCCAACAGAAGCATGATCATCCACATGGTCCGGCTGTTCAAGTTGAGTGTGTCCATCCTCAACAGTAGCAGCCCCTAAATCACTATTCAAAGCATCATGAGATGTACCACTCGAATTAGAATCACCATTAGTAGGCTTAGCAGCCCC
>LBNU01003830.1:5753-21973 GCA_014162995.1 Artemisia annua | reverse complement strand
TGCTTTTCGTATCTTCAAACCCTCCTAGTGCTTCTCGGTTTGAGCTTGGTTTAACCAGTTCCGTGCGTTTTCCTACCAATGTGGAGTTGACCATATGACACCACACGGGTTGTTGGCCATCCTTTCGATGTGCGCTGCTGCTTCGAAGACCTTATAGATGATCATACCGGATACCTGACCCATCATATGTTTTTCAGCATTTGGGGTGCATGCGCTTTTCTATCGTTAGAGTAGTTGCTTATGTGTTTTTTGGTAAAAGCGTCGACTGTTTGTCGACGCAAGGACGGGATTATGTCATTCATCGTCCTGCGACGCCTCGCTTTACTTCCACGTTCCAGTGTCACTATCTCGTTGTCCGAGGAGTTGTCGCTTGTGGGAGGGCTGCTTTCCTCTACGACGTTCTACGGTCGTGTGTTCCTCCGAACTCGAGAAGCTCTCCATCATTGGGACACTCTATCACCTAGTCTTTCAGATGGAATCTTTCCTAGAAGATCCTTCGCTAGGTGTGAGCGCTCGGCGTTCGCCAATCTGTCTGTATTTTGGAGCACCTAGTCTGGCATGGACATTGGAGTGCACTTCTCGTACTACTCGTTCATCCGAGTATTGTGAGGGTTTGATTGGTGTACCCAGCCTCCTCTTGCACTGGTAATGCCTCCTGTTATTATCGCCGCTCTTCATGTCGCGGTGAGGAGTCCCATTCGAAGTCATTCGGTTCGTAACCTCCTTCGCCCGCTCTTCCTGTAGGGACGTGCTCAAAGGTTTCAAAGTTTTGAGCTAACGAGTCTTTCCAACCTTGTGCCGGAGGAAGGGGTCTTGCCTCCAGCGGCGGTGGTATCTTCCCAATTTTGGTGAATATCCTCCCCCTAATCAGGCGCATTCAGCACATGTGTTGGTCCACAATGACTGGTGCTTGGTGAGGGTAGTGGAAGAGGTGCGCTGAGAATCATCGCCGTTTTGGGGGTTGGCGCGTAGGTTGATTACAGCAGGGTAATTCCCTCGGACGGGAGGTATCGTGGTGCCCCACCTCCTGCTTGTGAATTTGGCGCACTGGTTGTTCCCAGTGTTCTTGCCTAAAGGCATGTAGGGTAATCTCCTCACTTGCAGGCATCGTCCGCGACTTATCTGGCTGCGGAGTCCGCTGGTTCTTTTGTTCGTCATACTAGGTCTTAGTGATTTTTGGTCCACGATGGCCCACTTGTTGATAAAAAGTTTTGGGCGTTCCCCTTTTGGGGGGGTTTGGGGTTCCTTCCTTCGTATCAATTGCTTGATATTGCTTGAGGGACCTGCGCACTAAGAAAGAAACAAACACCGTTTTAGGCTATATCGAGGGATTGTCTCCCCCGATTATCTCCTCCGGCGTGAGGTATGAGTAATCGTATTTTAGGGGTTGTGAGAAGAGTTTAGGATCGCTTTGTAAATCGTACCATCTTGCGATGGGTTTAGGGTTCCCTCTATTTATAGGCATGTAACCGGATAAGGTTACTTGTTCCTTATTTAGGGCGTATCCACCGATATCGGATATCGCTAGTGAATACTCTTCCTTGTTTAGAGAATATCCCTTTATCCGTTCCACTTAATACGTTTTGGCTTTGCCTTATGGGCGAAGCCATCCAGTTTGGTAGTCCAACTGATATGAAGCTGGTGGGCCGCGCGTAGCGGGCTTAAGTATTTGTATTGTTTACTAATCGGGTCCCTGACCCGGTGTGGACTATACGTCATCAAATAGTACACACAATTGGTCATACGGTACACAAAAAAGACCTGATTCAAAAATATGCTATACATAAGAAGAATATAGATTGCTAGACAAAACCATAAAAGTGGCAAATAAGCTACTAGTACATTTTTGTGCAATAAGCCCTATTACAAAATGTTTTGCGAATTTTACGATATTTTGCGGGGGAAAAAAATGATATCAAATTGAAGTGCAACGTTTATTGGAATTTGATGAAAAACTTTATATACTATATATTATATAGACATGGGATTGAAACACATTGGTTGTGTAATTCGTATAAAAGAGAGTGTTAGATTTCGTAATGCCTATATTTTATTTATTAGTTTTTTGTTTATTGTGAATTTGTGATACTCAATTTCATTTACTGATCAAACCATTTAAAAAATTAAGTAGTGCTAGCATTCCTGTTTATAAAAACATCTCTATGCTGTAACATAATGAGATGTTCGTATAATGATGCCAAGTGATAGCAACTATAGGATTATCAAGGTCTACCTTGAAATGTTTGGGCACTATGCCAGAACATGTACTGCTGTTTATTTCCATCCTGACGTGATGTGCAGCGGAGAACAAGTTTTCCGTTTAAATGTAGCTTTCTTTACGACCCCTTGAAGTTCCTAAAGCAAATTTTCTGCTGGTTCGTCAACAGCTCAACAATGGCAATTTATGATCTGCATCAACCCCATCCATAATCCTTGATGGTGGCACAAAAGGTGTTTTGCAATGCCTAACACAAGAGACGTGATACACCAACCAGTCAGTGGTACATTTTAGCAAACGGGCGACGTTAGAAAATCCGGTTTACTAATCATTGATTAGTGTTAAGAACAGTTATTTATCTTTAATAAATGCTATCAGTAGAATGTAATTTAAATTTTGGAGAATTCCTTCGCTAATTTTCAATTCACTTAAAAATCTAAAATGAATGGAAATTTTGAAATCCTGATTTGGAGTGATCTTTTTCTCTGCTTCAAGCTGCAACCCCGTCTGCAATTGCTACTACATTCTTTTCTGTGTTGTCTTTCTCAACCCATGCATTGTGTTCTTCGATCCAATCACCTGCTCATTGTCCGCCTTGTCATAGTCTCATTTAGTGTGGTCTTTTTGACCCCATAACCGGACTCACTGTATGCTTTGCCTGAGGATCTCAACAAAGCTTCTATATTACTCACTTATCTGATATGTTCGTCTTTACTACCATAGTTAGACAGTACCACTACCACCACATAGCGGATCAGTTGTTTCCGTAGTTGGTTTTAATCAACCATCATCGACTGTACCGATATGTTTTTTCACGAGAGCTTGTTTGCTTCTTTGATTGTTGACACATACTACTACCATGCCGTCAGGCCTCTAAAAGCGTTGTTCAATAAGGGTGTATGGGAGTTTCTATCAACCAGGGCTATGCCGTATTATGTTAATTGTTTCTTCAAGATCACATAGCTTAAGTTCTACTTTATCATTTTACATATATTGTTGTATTTGCATCTTTAGCTAGTGTTCTTGGTAATAGTTTCTTCAAGCTTTTCCAGATATTTTGTTCGCATTCAACTATTCGAAAGTGTTTAATTGTAACAATAGGAATAAGCTTCTAAGTTTCAGATATAAGCTTACGCACACAACTCAAAGTATCAATTGCATGTTCCAAGTTTAAGATTCTATATCAGATGCAGGTTCAAGTTTCAACTATCGACTTGCAGGTTCAAACGATTGTTTTTCAGGTGTTGTCTTAAATCTAGTTTGTTAATTGTATGTCGCAAGAAGGATTTCGCACATGGGCAATGTTGTGTAGTGTTTTAAGTCAAATTGGACACAAGATCAAGATGACATCTTACCCAGTATCAAATTATAGTGTCATTAAACCCTTTTTGTTACAAGGTTGTAATCAAAATATGATTACTGATGATATCAACTTCAACTTTGATCCTAATCAGAACTAAAACAATGAGCTCAAGCCGTAAGAATTACAACTTTCATTGAACTCACACAAATTAATGCGAGCTTTTTACAAACCAAGATTCTACAGAAGCAGTTAAGCATAGAGCCGTAGAGGTTTAAAAATGACTAGTATAGGGCAAAACTGAAAACCTCACAACAAAATTTACAGATGTGATATGATGATCGAAAGACTAAATTTGTTCGTCTAAATCTAGGCTTCTTTTTTTGCTCCTTTGGAACCCAAAGTAAAGCCAGCCATGAAGGCATAAAAGCTATTGTTCAGCTAATATAATTAGATAAATAATGTGAAGATAAGTAGATTAAATAACATGGTCCAGTTGATAACATATGTTTGATAACCAAGACCAGAACATCATCCCAGCTACAAAATCTAAAACATAACGGATCCAAAGACATACCAAACGGTAATAAAGTCTGACATTTCAAACAAAACAACATCAAAATTGGTTCAACATATGCTTTAATCATATACCCCACGGTTATCTCTCTACTTCTTCTCTTCTTTCTCTGCCTCGGCAGCCCTCTTGAGTCTTGCACCCTGGTGTCGTTTGTTTGTCCTCTCCAAACGCAGTTTGGAGAATGCACTGAATGATTTCATGTCTTCTGTCACCTTCACAAACTCAGTCGCTGGCTTCTCCCTAACAATAGGCAACACTGGACCTTGAACCTGGGTGGCAGTTGCTAGCTCCTCAGGGGTAGAGTCACCAGCCTGATCCAACAAATCGTTAGAAATCAAAACACATGTTAATATTGCAAACTTTGAAACTGTAAGAGATCATTGAAATAGATTTATCAGACTAAATGTGTTTGTGGGCGCATCCAATGTGTGTAGCAACGAGAAAGCAAAGGATCACATGTTTTGCGTGGACAAACTTTCATTATTCTAGAAGTGATGGATAAAACCAACAAAATATTTTGTGAAAAGAACAAATTTTGAAGCAGGACTACTTTACACCAAGATAAGCAGTTATGCTAGACCTGATATAAAAATAATCAGCAGTAACTATTTATTTGATCCCAAAACAACTAAATAAGCAGAAGCAAGTTCCAAAACTGTAGATTAAGACACCTTTTAAAAGAGAGTATCAGAAATTCAAATTGCAAACGCGAGTTTACCTTCATCTTCCTTGCACGCCTTGGGAAGATAACCAACTTAGCCTTAAATGTCTTTAGCCTCTGAACGTTAGCTTGAAGACCTTCCAATGAGCGGTTTCTGCGGCGATGGTCAACAGCAATCCCAATGGTTGGTGCAAGCTTCTTGGGAATACCTGCAGCCTGGTTCAAAAAGTACAGACATGTTACAGGTCCATACGCCACATCATAACCAAATTAACATAGTACACAGAATAATCCACATTCATGTTTCTCTATTATAGTATTATCACACACACTACCGTTTTAATACAGATGCATACACACTAGTTGCAAAATCTAATAAATCTACCTTCAATTCCTCGAGAGAAAATCCACGACCCTCCCTAAGCTTCATGTTGTATTTCAAGGTCTGTCCATGAACCTGAGGACGAAGCTTGCCAGCCGGCCTTGGGAAATCCTTAACAGCCTTTGCTTGTCTAGCTGAAAATTAATTAACAAACATCTAACAATACTTTCAAGCAAGGTAAACAAAAACCATTCTAAGCGCAAAAACTCTGCTCAAACTAAAGAGAGTCTAGAGTACTAATTACTAACCATTTCTTCTCCTTGTTTTGCGGGCAGGTTGGTTAAACCAAGTCCTGACATAGTTTTGCCAGTGCTTCTTGAAGTGGCCGTTTGGGATAACATTGTTATGCTTAACCATGATTACTCTGCAAAATGAACCACAGTTTCTAAGTACAACTGGCACTCTGTCGGTTACTAAACAATATAATCTATCTCCGTTAACCGTAAACAGACCAACTGCACAACTAAGTTTTGAGCATCAAAACAACCATTATGTAAAAACATTGCTATAAATCAACTATATAAAAACCTTGTAATAATGGATTCAGGCATAAACTTAACTCTCTAGCTACAACATACTCACAGCAATGTAACACTTTTTTACCATAAATCCAAAATGAACACCATTTCAACTATCATGACATCAACTGAACTACTATCATCAATTAAAAACATTAAATATTATCAACTTTTAGCTACTAACAATACAATTTAATATAGTAAAACAACATTCTAAGTGCCTAAAATCACAAAATTATACATCTACAAGCATATTAAAAACTAAAAATATAAAACCAATCAATCAACCAACATCTTACAAATTTTATAAAAATGATAAATCATACTTTTACACATCCAAATAATGACCATAACGTTTAGCACAACAATCATACACGTGTTAATAAACACATGAATCATTACAAATGAAGATAGAAAAAGATGGAGGAAAATACCTGAGTTAGAGGCAAATGGGTTCGGCTAGAGAGGTGCAAATGCGGCGACAAATGTGTATTTGTTATAGTTACAGGATTATAAGGGGTTGTCAAACCCTAACAGGCTTAATGGGCTGACAATGGGTTTTCCTTTAAGCTTAATCAGAACAAGTACATTTCTAGGCCCAATACCACTATTTTAGTTATTGTTTTTTTTTTTTTAAAAAAAAAAAAAAAAAAAAAAAAAAAAAAAAAAAGGTTCACACGATTCGAAAGCAAGAACCTTAGAACCCAACTGAAAAAAACCAAATCAAATTAGTAAAACAAGTTACGAATCAAATAGCGAACCGAATTCAACATTTGGGTTTCGGTCTGGTTTTGGTTTTTGACGAATTGTAAATTGAACCGAATTGAAAACCGAACTTATATCTATCTATACTATCTAACTAGTTATAATACCCGCGCACGCGCGTGTTTTTAAAAAAAAATTGAATGATATATTTTTATTTATTAAAAAACAAATAATTTAATCTTTAAATTTGTTTTGTTGATATAATACATAAGTAGAAGATAAACATAAAAGATAAAGATGAGATGATATGATTAAACTTTTTAAATGATTATCTTTAATAATAAAAAATTATAATGAATTTGTTTTGTTGATATACTACATAAGTAGAAGATAAACACAAAAGATAAAGATAAGATGCAACTAACGATAGGATTAAATTTTTTAAATGATTATCTTTAATAATAAAAAATTATAATTAAAATATTACTTAATAAGGGAAGGTTGAGTTTTTCAAAATAGAAAAGTCCCACTTGAGGTTTTGTTTTATTATATAAAAGATAAACGTGAATAATGTACAAGCCCCCTAAAGCAACCATCTCATTTAATTTTCTGACGTGTCTTGAATCTCATTGGCTGGAGATTAATTGTGATTTTAATGCGTACAAATTGCTATTGCGGTTGTTTTTTCACCTCTTATCACTTATCTTTTTTTGGTAACTCCACAACCTCATTCAATCACTCTTTCTTTATCAATAATTTCACGGTTCTGATTTTTGGTAACTATTTAACTCCTTCAAATCGACATTCAATGAAATCAATTCACATGATTGTAACCGAATCTCTTCATACTCCAATTCAAAAGCATCTTTGCTGTATCAGTTTCATCTCAAACGCACCATGATTCAAAATCAAAAGAAAATCAGTTTCAAATCAGTTTAGTTTCTAAATCACCGAGTCAAAAAACACAAAATTGATTCAACCAGTTTCAAAATCACCATGGATGATCTTGAATTCCACCCAATAATTTCAGTAAGTTTTAATTGTATTGAATCGATTTTGTTTATGTTATTGCTTAATTTTTATGTCTATGATGTAAACCCAGGAATGTCAGCTAAATCATTGATGTAACCAAACCCTAACATAAAAAATGGGGAAAACTTCTCATATGAATTGGGGGTAATCTATTTGTATGAATATATATTCAATAACAAGCTGACACAATTATTTTATGACATTTTTCATCACTTCTGCCTAATTTCTGTTTTTGCATATGTACTAATTGGTTTTTATTGAATTTTAGGATTTTATTATGTCGCACCTTATTTTGGAAATCCTAGGGTAAGAGAGTTTTGAAGTTGCTATTAACTCAGAAAAGTTATATGTTTGATGATTTTGAAAAAGAAATAGATGTGTTAACCAAAATACCATTTTGTATTACACTTATTATATTGGGGTTTAGTTTTGATTCCAGTTGATTGATTTGTGCAGATTTTCATGTTTCGATATGTGTTCAAGTTTGGAAGGCTCTAAAGTAGTCACTGGTAAGTATTTTTTATGTTATAAACAATTATTATTGACTTGAAATCGATTTTAAAATTAATCAGGTTAGGCAGTTTTGATTCCAGTTCATTGATTTGTTGGAACCGGAGTCTCCTGTCCCATTATCTCAACTTCCAAGAAATAAGAGATTTTCCAATCACCGATATTAACTAAAGCTTCAGTGGTATCCTTCGTATCTGTAATCTTAAACAAAACAACTTTTGCACAATCACCGATATTAAATAAATATGTAGGGTATTGATTCTAGGCTTTTTCTATTATACATAAATTACACCAATTTAGTAATATTATATATATTGTGTTTAGTGCAGATCAAAATGCACAATTCTGGATCCTGGAAAAAAAAAATCAATGAAATGTATGATATTTTGATGCCAAATTCTTTGTATGAGAAAACCATACACTTGAATCTTGATCACCCTAATATTTCTAACTGATTTTGACATTGTGCTTTGCAATATAATGTTCTTCCATTTTGGTGTTTAATTACAGGTTTGACCAAATGGTGAGCTCTCAGTCATGAAACTTGTGGTATTGAGAAGGTATTAAATTGTTCTTAGTTAACAGCTGATTACAACGTGTTTGGCTCGAAACATGTCGTTGTTATTTTACGAATTAAAACGGGTTGGGTGAGCCGGTATACTTTTTATCTAAAGATTTTTAATTTTACAATAATCTATTAGTAATATAAGAAAATGATTTTATCAATTACATGTATTATTGATATCTTTCTAATTTTCGTAACAAGTATTTTATATACAGTAACATGTGTCGAGTAGGCACACAACAAACTACCTTTACCGTCTCTCACATTAAATTCCCAAATGAAAAAAAGGATCGAAATTGGTTATTCAACAAAAAAAGGTTCCTCATGAATACCACAACAAACGTTGTCTACAAAGAAGTACTACAAAGTCTGTGTGATTCTAGATTACAGAAAACATAACATAACTCTTGATCTATAGGGATATGGAGTCTGCTAGGTGTTCACCAGAGAATTACTAAACACTGCAATGTTGATTCTTCAACGCAGGCGTTAGTTATGTCAACTCATAGACATGGTTCTTGATACATCTCACGCTTCAAACAACAATGGGAGTTCTTCCTTGATTGGAGTTGTTCAAGGTGTGGTCAGGTACTTGATTAGTACTAAACATTTTGTACCAAAAAATATGTTGTTTATTCCAGTTTTGGGTATTTCTTTAGTTTAGTTAGGCATCTGCAGAAGGACACCAGATACTGAAAGATCGATGTTATCACGTTCATTGGGGGAAATGAATTGGAAGAAACTGAAAGATCGATGCAAAGTATTTGGTGTTTCTTGCATTCAAGAGTACGTCTAAAGGTAAGTTCTTGAGATATTCAAGCACACTTGAGATATTCAATCCATTTACTTATGAACGGGTCAATTAGGATTTAGGGTAATGCTCATCTCTTATGGGTCAAATGAAAAATTCTTAAATGAAACCAGTCAAATTGGTTAAATCAGTCAAAACTCTCTTGAAGTATGTTTTTAGGGCCTAAAAGCAAACACAACCAACCATGACCTTGGGCACTAGACCAGGTTGTAGGGATTAAAGCAACAACGTGCATAAAGAAATGAATAGGACTAAGAAGATAAAAAGGAAAGCCACATGATTCTATTGTGTTTTTGCACCAATATATTTCTATTTGTAATACAAATTTGAAGTTTGGGTGTCTTACTTGGTATTGTTTCATCTGGATTATCATTTATAAGGTTAAACGCTGTAAATGGAGGAACAGGTGCTCAAACTTTACCAATAAAATGAAATACTTACTAGGTATTGTGTCTACATCCACCCTCATGATCTTTCCGAGTAAGGGCTTCTTATTTTGATATTCAATCTATTGTTATTTAGGGCCGATGCTCATAAGCAGCAGTAACAACTACAGCAACAACAATGTATGGCTACAATTCTATTTATAATCTGGAAAAAGTAATTTACCAGTGGACACTACTACTGTCCTTGCTTATTAGGATCAGAGAAAGGCATTGGAATTTGGATTTCATCAAAATTTGGTGGATACAAAGGTACTTGCAGTTTCCAGTACAATATTTAGGCCATTTGTGTTAATTTTACCGCTATGGGGTAAAGTAAATAACCTGTGCAACAATGAAACGGGTCAAATGTGGGTCAAATGAGATCAAAATGACCCAATCCAATGCTACCCGTCTGGCCCACACTCTCATTTTGACTTTTTAGTTAACCCACTCATTTTTTCAACTCGAGTTCACATATGCTCTCTAGGGGGTATCGCTGCCATTGTTAGGAAAAATCCCCAACTACTTCAATAATTTAAATATTGGAACCTAGAGCGCGACCTCCCATATTATGTTTCTGAATAAGTAAGCGTTATTTGTTTTGTTTATCTCATGCAGAGTTCAGTTAAGAGTGCTGCCAAGAAGCCGAAAGTGGTTGTTGCATTAGTCTTCGGTAATGATAGCGATGAAGAGTAGCCTTTGACTCAAAATAAGCTTACTTGAAGTGAGCTCATGGGTTAAAGTGGAGCAAGTGAAGAAAAGGTGCAGCCTGAATTTTGTAGTCAATATCTACAATAAGATGTATCCTTAATTCGACAACCACCAATATATTGCATATCTTATCTTTGGGTAAACTATGCGTGATTTTTTGTGCGATCTCTGTAGATCATTTTTCACATTATTTGCCTTTAGTTCAGTTTGCTGCTCTTGTGTGCTTATAATTGATAATTATCACCACATATTTCATATCTTATCTTTGGGCTTTCTTTTGTGAAAGCCGCTCCGAACCGCAACATAATCCAAGTTTGAACCATTCTTTAATATGTTTATTCAGATTCTATGCAAGACTACTCCTACCTTTCTGTCATTTGTACCTTCTTACTTAAAATGGTTAACTACTCCTTATTCTTGATTAGGTGTTTTATGTGGTCGCCATCTCTCTTTATTCGGAGCATGCTCACTTTTTTCATCCGTGGTTCAAACTTATTTACAAATGTGAACTTATAGGTGTCGAATATTTATGGTCACTTGTGTATAACCCTTCTTCTTTTAGAACTTTAATTACTGAATTGACCAAGGTTATACGCAGTTGTGAAATCTATATTGGTGAAATCAATTATGCCCTATCTTTCACTGGTAAAGAAAAAAAGAAATTCACTTTAGAAAAAGGAATGGAAATTTATACTCTTATCAACAACTTTCTTTAAGTTAGATATTTATTTTTTCTTTTTTTTTAGTCTTTCACGGAATGAACATAACCAACCCGGCAGAAGTCGATCGGGTTTATTACACAGATATTTATTGTAGATCAAGAGTCAATCAACGTTTATTACACAGATATTTATAACCATTGTATTTTATGATTTTAGTGACTTATAACTTTATTCACTTACTTACATTTTCTTATTCAACAACCCTCTAAAATCCCGTGAATTTCACGGGTCAATAAGCTAGTAAATAAATATTTTTTATAAGTTTTTATAGTTGTTTCCTAGTATAAAAACAATTTTAGAGTCTACAAATCTTTTTTTTTATTAGTAATGTATCTTTTTTCGCTATATATTTGAGTGTATATTGTCTAAGTTTTATGATATAATACAACTAGTTATAATGCCCGCGCACGCGCAGTTTTTTTTTTAATTTTTTTTGAATGATATATTTTTATTTCTTAAAAAACAAATAATTTAATATTTGTTTTGTTTGATTTATGATTTTTAATTATATTTGTTTATTATTAAAGATAATCATTTAAAAAATTTAATATTGTTGTTAGTTGCATCTTATCTATTATTTTTTGTATTTATCTTCTACTTATGTAGTATATCAACAAAACAAATTTTTAAAATTTTAAAATTAAAAAATAATAATTAAAATATTACCTAATAAGAAAATATTCTTTTTTTCGAAATATGAAAGTACCCACTAGATGTTTTGTTTTATTATATAAAAGATTGGTGCTATAACCCGATATAATTAAAAAAAAAAGAAATCTATAACTTATGTTTCGAGTCAAAACAGAAACCGACTAGAATTCAAGTTCAGTTTTCGGGTTTGTTTGATCACACTTTGAATTTAGTCTTGTTTGGTTTTTGATTTTGCCTTAAAATAGTTTAACTTGAACCTATGAGCATCTGTACTTTTACTATAAGCTGGCAAAATTGGTGGGACACGTTTTAATGGGTTCGAGTCAAACATATCTCGGGTGTTACACATATGTCTAAACTAATTTGGTTATAAACTACCTTGCAAGACCCATACACTACAAAATCTTAGATTATATGTCTAGAACTTCTTTCACTGTAAAAATACTTCTATATTCATGACTTGTCCCAAACAAGAGAATTGGCCCAAGAAGTTTGCAGCTAATGTGTTTTATACTTGAGATCATATTTAGGCATGGTAAGTGTATTTTAGACCAATATATAAAAGCGGAGTCTCAGTTCTTTATAGGACTTGATTGGAAATGAAATTCAGAATAATTCAAATGTGTTAGTTGTTGTGATTATTTTATGTATTGGAATAAACTAACAAGGTACGCGAGGTATGTTGCAATGCTAGTGAAGAGGAAGTGGTAGACATTGGTACAAGAGAGGATGTTGTTTGTCATGAATTCGAGTCTCATGCATGACTTATTATACATATAATACAATGTTGAACTTGCTAATGCTATAAATAATAAAAAAGTTTCTAATATGAGCCTAAGCATTTGACTATAATAACATAAATAAGATGAGTTAAACATTCAAACATTTGTTGTCTTCGATAAGATGGTGAAGGTGCTTGGCTTGAATACAAAGGTCAAATGGTATGCACTCGTATTAAACATATTATTCCAATTGTATTAAAGATAGTTTGCAAGATATTGTCAGTGAGAACAAATCTGTGATTGTCTTGGGTAGGCGTATACTACACGATATATAACTTACGCAATAATTAATGAAGAATTATCATTTGTTGATAGTCATTCAAGGTTGAAATTAAAAAGGCATATGATATGGTAGAATGGAAATTATATCATGTTATTCTTGCTCATTTTGGGTTTCATAATATTATAGTTAACTGGATAATGATATATGTATCTTTAACCTCATAATCTATAAATGTGAATGGATAGTTGCATGGTTAATTTAAAGGAAAGCGCGGTCTTAGACAGGGAGATCCCATTATCTATTTAGTATTTACACTTGTAATAGAAGTGTTGATGATGATAAATCATAACATGCGGTAAAGTCATGGGTTTAGGTTTCATCTACAATGTGAAAGCCAAGAAATTATAAATGCGGTTTTTGAAGACAACTTATTTCTTTTGCTTCTGCCCATTTAAGTTTGGCATTAGATGAATTTAAAAGATGCTTTGGGTTGGTTTCGAGCTTGCCTAAAAGCACGACATTCTTTGCTAATGTTTCACACAATATTAAAAAACAAATTCTTGCATTATTTCCATTTGAGGAAGGTGGGCTCCATGTATCTTGGAGTCCTATTAATATAATCATTTTTTTTACACAGATTGTAGAGTTCTTGTTGGAAGGGTAAAGTATAAAATAGATAATTGGAGTCCCTTTATTTTGATTGCGCATATTTAAATATCGAAAATGATAAAGTTGTGTTGGAAGAATGTAAATGGTAAATTGCAAGACTTCTCTACTCATGTTATTAGGTAGTCAATAACATCAAGAGGAGAGCAAGTGGTGTGGTATAATACGGTTTGCTATACACAATGCTTTCGAGACATGCTTTTCTTATTTTGACTACTTATGGTGAAAGACTAAAAACTCAAGATAAACTGAAGGCGTGAGAAATGGTGTAACACCCCCAAATCTGGTATAGCGTAAGCTGATGCGCGTGGGATTGTTTACGCACTTTGTTTTACCTCTCAAGGGATCTCAAGAGGCTTACAATCCCCACCAGGCAGTGTACCTGACCGATGTAGTATAGTGTAGTGTCAAGTACCGGGGGATTGATCGTTCTCTCACAGGGAATAGTGTTCGTTAGGTTAAAGACTACTCTAATTAAGGTCTAAGGGTGGAGGATGATTATTTTTGTATTTTTATATTTTTATGAAAGCAGTAAAATCTCGGTTTTGAAGGAGTGGGCGGAATTAGTTGCTAGTCAACTGATATGTGCTTATTCACATATCTTTTATTCACCGTTATTAGACTATTTTAGACCAAAAACTAACGTTAAAAGCCAAAGATATCGTGTTTTTGTGTTTATGACTGTGCAGGTATGGATATTGCTAAAACATCACAAAATGCAACCTAAAAGCCCAAAAAGAGCACGAGATGTGGAAAAGAGTCAAGAAGCCGAGTCAAAGTTGATATTCACTCAAGAAAAGCCCGTGACGAAGTTTTCATTACTTAAAGGCTCGAGAATATGAAAGAAATACTTAATCGAAGAATAAAGATGATTATCTTATATAAGCTTCCCAAATTCGAGCAAGTGATCACTTTTATATCATTGAAGACTTATTGAAGACTCGTCAACACTTTCCTCAAGATTACAAGGACTTAAGTTTACTTTTTGAAAGTCGTTTAGTAGTGTAAAAGAAGTTTATGTGTCATTTCATAAACTTATAAGAATTTAAGGGGGGCTTGATGTAAAAGGAATCCACCCATGGAGTCCTTAAATACCACCCTTAACCTCATTTTTGAGGTGGTTAGTTTTTTGTAGTTTTTAGTTTTCATAATCCTAGTTTATTTCCATGTTGTAGTGTAAGGTTTTTAATACAAGCTTTTCATTTTCATGTCCAAGTCTTTTACTTTGCTTATTTACTTGCTTATTTGCACCTTCTTTTCATCTTATTCAAGCTTCTTACTTCTATCTTGATTCAATATAAGCTCATAAAAGTCTTGCACCACCTTTGCATGAAAAGAAATTTTCGTGCCTTATGATTATGACTTGAGCTTATTTGGGTTTTGCTAGCTTGTGAGAGCTTTTGTTTTGATTTGTTTTAGCTTATTTACAAGTTTTAAAGTTGTTATCTTTAGCTTTTTAATCTTTATTTTGAGTCTAAACTAGCTTTTCATTTACAAGCCCTAGAAATATGTTTTGCTTATTTTGATTAGTTGTGTTTTCTATAGCTTATTTTGAGTATTGGTCTTGCTTAATATTGAGTTTAAATAAGTTTTTATTAAGTTTTTATAAAAGTTTTACGTAAAAAATATATCCAGTGTGTATTTAGGGTTTACTAGCGAGTATGGAGTCATTTAGGGTTTAGTAGCGAGTATGGTTCCCTTTTACATAGCGAGTATGCTATTTATTTTGTGCTAGCGAGTTTCATCTTGGCTAGTAGCGAGTTTGGTTTTCTTTTAAAACCCTAGCGAGTATCATTTCACTTGGTCCTTAGCGAGTTTGCTTATTTTCAAAGTAGTAGCGAGTATGGTTTTGAGTTTAGGATAGCGAGTTTGATTTTCTAGTGTATAGCGAGTTTGGTTCAAAGTGTGTAGCGAGTTTGGGGTCACATAGGGTCTAGCGAGTTTGTTTTTATTTTAGTCTTAGCGAGTTTGTTTCCATTTCATAGTAGCGAGTTTAGTTTCCATAGTAGCCTAGCGAGTTTCATTTTTATTTTGTCATAGCGAGTTTTAGTTTTCTTGTGTAGCGAGTTTGTGTTTTTATTTTTCTTTAGTTTTCTAGTCTTAGTCTTTTATTGTCGTGTCTTGTTTATTGAGCCAAGCTAGGCTTATTTACACTCCATCGTTCATCGAGTGGAGTTTACTTTTATTGATTTCATATCGTTACTCTGTCCAATTTTCTTTTAAACCTTTTAACTTAGTTTAATTTTCTTTCGTTAATTAAATAACAAAACAACAAAAACATTTTCTTTATTTCTTTCTTTCTTAGTTTATAACTTTTATTTCTTTTTCGCTTTACTTAGTCTCATGTTTTCTTTCATAGTTAAACTTATTTCCTTTCTTATCGTTCTTTATTTCATTTAAACTTTATGCATACCTTTCGTAGTATAACTAAAACAAAATCAAATCTTTTCAACCCATTCATCTCACATAACTCACAACTTGAGTGACTAGATCAATTTCAACGCTCGTTGGGACAACGATCCGTGGTTTACAAGCTTCACCGCTTAGTCTTGCTGCAATCATCAACTAACCCAAGTTATCTACTTATGCTAATTAAAATTAAAGTTTTTGAGAAAACAATGGTGGGGAAAGTAGTGTTTACTTAGATTTCATTACTCCCTAACTATCTTTTACCATGTAATTAGTATGTTGAGTTTGCGTGGATGACGGGTGTATTCCTAACAAGTCGTAGGGAGTGCGTTCAATTCCCTAACTCTATAAG
>LBNU01003827.1:96226-115855 GCA_014162995.1 Artemisia annua | reverse complement strand
AGTTTGTCATCAGAAGAATGATATACAAACTTCAAGAATCTTCCTAACACGTTGTCGTCATACTCTAATCTTTATCGAGATAGCGTTCATTGTGGATTAAACATTAGCTAGTAAGCAAGTTATGGATGGAGGCCATTGAATTCGCACTCTAATAACGGTTTTGATACTATTAAATACCTCATGAGAGCCAGAAAAACGAGAATGTTTCAAAAACAGTTTTTATAACCAATTTCACGACATTTCTGCGTCATTGCTGCCTCGCCACTTGGGACAATAGTACTCTCAAAAGAGAAAATCATCTGATACGATTTTCAATAAGAAATTAGTTTATAATATACCTGAACTAATAGCGATTTTAAATTCTGACACCAGATCAAAAATCAATTATGGGGTTACAAAAAGTGTTGATGCAGAATCTTGACATTGTTCTATATTGCTGTATAGGATATCTGCTTCTGTGATTATGAATTCTCTTTATGAATCTGGTACTTCTATGCTTGTTGATGATCACTGTGATGATGTTGAGTTGTTATCTAAACAAATTGAGACATTAAAAGATGAAAACGTTAATCTCCGAAAACACAACGATAATGTGCAAAACAAACTTTCAAATGAGATTTCTCAACTCAACAAAAAGCTTGAATGGTGTCAAAACCAAAGTCTTGATTTCGAACTGGAATTACAAAGTCTCAAAACTTCTACAACTTTTCAAAACGAAAACGAGGAACTTAAAAGTAAAATCTCGAGATATGAAAAGGAAATTGCAGAATTGCAAGAAGTTATAGATTTTTGGCAAAAGAGTCGTGATGAATATTTTTATTCTAACCGAAAACTCGACAGTGAAATTCAAGATAAAATACACATTGTCATTGAGTTGAAAGAGAAAATACGTAAGCTTGAAAAAGGAAAATCTGTCAACACTAATGTAATTGCTCCAGGAATGTACTCATTAGACATAACAAATATATCACAACACACTAAGAAGTCTAATTTGGATCCTTCCACTTCTACAGGAATAGTTGCCACTCATAGCGTTAGCAGATCCAAGCATAAACGAATGAAAAGGAAGAATAGGATTTTGCAACGTAGAAGAGAGACACTAGAAGCCTCTGAAGTAGAAGAACACCCTAGGACTTTGAATAAGACTCATCCTGCACTAGATTTAGATAATGATTTGGCAAATTGTATTCCTAATCTATGTGTAACGAATGATGAACCTTTGAATGTTTTAAAATTTGATGCTTCATGTGTGTTTTGTCGTAAAAGTATGTTATCTGGTAATTATTCTAAATGTGTTGCAAATTCTCTTTTATCTCGACTTAAGAAACGTACATTAGGCAGAAAATCTAGGCCCACTAATGCTTCAAAATCTGTGCTAGAACGTATGCCCTGTGTAGTTTCTAAGAATGATATAGTCAACCCAGTAGTTGCGAACAATACCTCTAGGATCATGCCAACTGTCACTGAATTTGATATAAAGAAGGCTAAATCTAGTTGGAATTGGCAACGTTGGTTACAAAGAACACATAACTTTAAATGGATTCCTAAAATTGTTAACATGTGTGCTTCTAACCCAATGGAACCCACAACTTCTTCGGGTTCCACCCTTACCATTGTACCATCGTCGTCTCTTTCATGTGATGCAGGTGGTGCAAATTGTTCTCTGGATTGTTGATAGCGGATGCTCCCGACACATGACAGGCAATCTTAAACTGTTAAAAAACTTTGTCTCAAAATTCATTGGAAATGTCAGATTCGGGAATGATCATTTCGCTGGGCTATGGGGACTATGTCAGTGGGAATATCGAAATTAGTCGTGTTTATTATGTTGAAGGCCTTGGTCACAATCTATTTTCAGTTGGTCAATTTTGTGATGGTGATCTGGAAGTTGCATTCAGGGAGAAAACATGCTTTGTTCGTGATCTACAAGGAAATGATCTCATGTCCGGCACACGTGGAAACAGTCTTTATACAATTTCAATGTCCGACATGACCGCTTCCTCTCCCATTTGTCTACTTTCAAAGGCTGAATCGACAAAATCCTGGTTATGGCACCAACGCATGTCACATCTCAACTTCCGAACTATGACTGATCTTGCTCGCCATAAACTAGTTGACGGTCTTCCAAGGTTCCGATATGCAAAAGATCACCTATGTCCCGCTTGTGAACAAGGAAAGAGCAAACGTGCACACCTCACCACCAAACCAGAACCGAGCACTGATCATGTTCTTCAACTTCTTCATATGGATTTATGTGGACCAATGCGAGTACAAACGATTAATGGGAAACGATACATACTTGTGATAGTCGATGACTTCTCCAAATGGACTTGGGTCTACTTTCTTCGAAGCAAAGATCAAGCTCCATCAATGATAATCACCTTTCTCACGAAAATTCAGGTTCAACTTCGCAACACAGTAAGAATTGTAAGAACAGATAATGGAACTGAATTCAAGAATCAAACTCTTCGTGCATACTTTGAGAAAGTTGGAATTGAACATCAAACATCAATTGCACGGACTCCCGAACAAAATGGAGTGGTCGAAAGACGCAACAGGACGTTAGTGGAAGCCGCACGAACGATGCTCATTAATGCTCAATTACCAGATTATCTTTGGGCAGAAGCCGTCTCTACCGCATGTTACACCCAAAATCGTTGTATGAT
This sequence comes from Artemisia annua, assembly GCA_014162995.1. Classification (NCBI taxonomy): domain Eukaryota; kingdom Viridiplantae; phylum Streptophyta; class Magnoliopsida; order Asterales; family Asteraceae; genus Artemisia; species Artemisia annua. Next base: position 113,189 of record LBNU01003827.1, on the reverse strand, counting down.
CAATAAACGTCACAAAGTCACACCGTATGAAATTGTTCACAAACGAAAGCCCAACATACAACACTTTCATGTATTTGGATCTCTTTGTTATCCGAATAATGATCGTGATGATCTTGGAAAGCTTAAGGCAAAGGCTGACGTCGGTATCTTCATTGGATATTGTGAAAACTCCAAAGGTTTTAGAATCTACAACCGTCGTACTAGAGAGATTCAGGAGACTATCCATGCTAATTTCGATGAGCTCACAGAAATGGCTTCTGAGCAAAACAGCTTAGGACCCGCAACCAACCGTCTAAACTTTCCAGATTCTTCAGCTGAACCGTTGTCACTAACTCGTCGAGAATTGGAAACATTGTTTTCTCCTTTGTTCGATGATTCATTTGAGACACGTGCACCAGATGTATCCACTAGTTCCGCTGCTCAACCTGATAATATTCAAGTACCTGATACAACGGTTACTACAACTACAATAGTAACACCCGATGCACCCCCGACTGAATCACCAACAATAGAAGAACAAACCGCTTCCAACACCGACAACCCAACTGAAGATCTGAACCAACAACAAGTACCCGAACCTGCAAATTATGATCCAAATGCGTTCTTCAATCCGTTTGCTCCGACTCCGAACCTTTCTGATATTGCTGAGTCGTCAACACGCAACTTGGAACCAACTAATATGCAGCAGTTTCATAACCCTCACCCTTCAACACATCATTGGACTCGTGACCATCCAATTGTCAACATTATTGGTCATCCAACAGCTCCAGTTATGACTAGACAAAAACTTCACTCCGATGCCGAACATTGCATTTATGCTCTAACAGTTAGTCATGAAGAACCGAAAAATATTAAAGAAGCTCTCACTTACGACAACTGGATTGAATCAATGCAAGAGGAATTCAACCAATTCAAACGTCTTGAAGTTTGGGAATTAGTTGAACGACCGGATGGATTTTATGTCATTGGGCTAAAATGGATTTGGAAAAACAAGTTGGACGCAGAAGGCAATGTTATTCGTAACAAATCACGTTTGGTAGCTAAAGGATATACTCAAGAGGAAGGAATTGACTTTGAGGAATCTTTTGCACCAGTGGCTAGACTCGAAGCTGTTCGAATATTTTTAGCATACGCTGCTCACAAAAACATGGTCGTTTATCAAATGGATGTGAAAACTGCATTTCTGAACGGTCAACTACGTGAGGAGGTATACGTTAGTCAGCCAGAGGGATTTGTCGACCCAGAGCACCCAAATCATGTCTACCGACTTAAGAAGGCTCTCTATGGTCTCAAACAAGCCCCCAGGGCGTGGTATGATAAACTTACTGCTTTCTTGCTTGCTAATTCTTTTACTAAAGGTTTACTAGATCCAACTTTGTTTATTCAAAAACACGGGGAAGATGTTTTAATTGTGCAAATATATGTCGATGACATTATTTTTGGCTCTACAAACAAAAAGTACTCAAACGCTTTTGCCAGATTAATGAAACAAAATTTTGAAATGTCAATGATGGGTGAACTTACGTTCTTTTTGGGACTACAAGTTCATCAGTCTCCCCGTGGAATTTTCCTAAATCAGTCCAAATACGCTCTTGAGATAATTAAGAAACATGGAATGACCAGTTGTGATACTTACAATACTCCTATGGCTAACACAACTAAGTTAGATGCGGATCCAAATGGGAAACCAGTTGACCCCACAAAGTACCGAAGTATTATTGGGTCACTGATGTATCTCACCGCTAGTAGACCGGATATTGTATTTGCTGTATTTATGTGCTCTCGCTATCAGTCCAGTCCAACTGAACGTCACCTCAATGAGGCTAAGAGAATCCTTCGATACGTAAAGGGAACCATTAATTTGGGGATCTGGTATCCGAAGGATTCCGGTTTTGAACTAATAGCTTTTTCAGACGCTGATCATGCAGGGTGTATGGATACACGCAAAAGTACTTCTGGTGGTTTGCAGTTTCTAGGAGATAAACTCGTGTCTTGGCAATCAAAGAAGCAGGATTGCACATCACTATCGTCAACAGAAGCTGAATATGTTGCCATGTCTGCCTGCTGTGCACAAGTCATTTGGATGCGTACACAACTAATGGACTACGGTTACTTATTCAACAAGATTCCGATGTACTGTGACTCGAAAAGTGCGATAGCGATCTCGTGCAACACGGTTCTGCATTCTAAGTCTAAGCACATTGATCTCCGTTATCACTTCATCAAGGAGCATGTTGAAAAGGGTACAATTGAGTTATATTTTGTGGGTACAGAATACCAACTGGCAGACTTGTTCACAAAACCACTACCCCCGGGAAGGTTTACTGAGCTAGTTCACCGGATTGGTATGCGGTGTTTGACTCCGGATGATCTTAAATCTTTTCTTGAAAACAATTAACCGAGTCAAATACCAAAACTATCTTTGTAAATATTTTACAAAAACAAAATACAAAATCAAAAAATCAAAAAATCCAAAAAGATTTTACAATTTCTTATGTTTTTTTAAAAAGCTCGTACACAATCTTCGTCAACACTTTGGTTTATCAAAATTTCAATATTTTCACACCAAGTGTTGAGGGGGAGAAAATGTTCTTCAAAATTTCAAAATCTTGTGCAAACATGTGTACTTGCATATTTCTTTATTGTTATGATGTTTCTTTGCAATGGTGGAACGTTAAAGGTTATCTCGTATCACTTCTTTCTTCATTTTATTTCTTTATTAGCTTACCATTAACTGTCGTTACGTTTAACCGTTAAATTAAGTCATTAGGACATGTTTTATGGTTAAGTTAGTAGTCAAGGGACTAAAATTGCCAAGTTGTGAAAGTTTCTAAAGCTTTAACATAACAAACAAACACCCCCCGTTTTTTTTCCTCACAAATTCAAAAATCCAAAAACAAACACCCCCTTACATCTCACGGCTCAAATCCTTTATCCAAATCCACGTTCTTGATCTCAAAACCGTAAGTGAATTCACGTTTGTTAGCTTATTCTAAGATATGGTTTTCAATTAATTACATTTTGGATGGCTAGATTTCGTGCAATTTAGAATTTAAGAACTAGGGTTTTCGAAAATTTCGTCCCTTATGAATAAATGTGTTTTAGGTAATGAAATCATAGGGCTTTTGCTTTTAAACGTCTAATAATCATGTACCCATTACCTAATTACAACATTTTATACGATAGGATTGATTTCGAAATCTAGGGTTTAAGCCGATTTGGGTTTTTATGAATGTGTAATGTTTTTATTGATATTATTGGTGGGATTTGTTTGTTTATATGTTTAGAACTTGCCTATGCTTGTTATTTATACCAAAACATCCAATTGCATGTTCTAGATAATTAAGGTTCTTGTTCAATTTGGGGCTTTTCGTTTGAATGTTGTTGAGTCCAATTAAACTGCTAGAATATGTTCTATTAAGTGTTAATTGATGTTATTGTGTGTTTTCACATCATGGTTTCACATCAAACATGATCTAGATAAATATTATGTCTCGTTATTTTTCGAAATCTTTTATGTGTTGCCTATTTGTGTTTCTAACTGATGATTATCAATCTAAATACAGGCTTCATTCAAAAGATACAAGGATTTCTCACAAAACGTACGACTTCAAAGATTTCGAAAAATTCTTGTATAAGAATTTTTCGAGAAATTTTTTCGAAATCTTTTCTCAAAAACTTTTTCGAGATCTTTCAAAATTTTCGAGATCTTTTCTCTTTCGAGAAAATCTTGGAAGATTTCGAAATATCTCATTAAAGTTTTCGAGAAAACATAGTTTCGAGATCTTTTCAGACATTATCGAGAAAATGTGAACAGAAGTTTTTCGAAATCTTTTACTATGAAGTTATCGAAATCTTTTGTGAACAGTAACTTTTTCGAAATCTTTCCTTGGAAATTTTTCGAAATCTTTTTGTCCACAAAACTTTCGAGATCTTTGTTTGTGATAGCTTTCGAAAACTTTGTTGGACATATTATCGAGATCATGTACATCATACTTATTGAGTATTCATATGTTTGTAAAATTTCGAAAACTTGTATCATGAATGAATTCTCATGTATATGTATATTGTGAGAACGTTAGTTTACTTGTGATTGTGTAGTGTTAATTAACATGTCACCATATAACTTATATGCTGTAATCATCTATGTTACATGTTAAATAATAATACCGTCACTAATCACACGTTAATTAACTAAAAACCATGATTGCATCAAATATGTCTTTGAATATCAAACGTGAACTCGGACTAATAACTAACGTATCTGGATGTTTGATTTCATGACATGACACTTTCAGAACACAAATGGCTCAACAATCTGAATCAGCTCCACAACAACAGAACCTCCCACTACTTACACTTGGTGAATTCCTCCCTTCAGACTACAACGTCAAGTTTGACCAGAACAATCTTCGCATCGACTTCAACAAACTGAGCATACCAGATGACACATGCAAGATTGTTAAGAATATTCTTCTGGCTCATCCATGCAAGCCACTGCTCACCAAATCAGCATCAGTACCAACCTTCTACATCCATCAGTTCTGGCATTCTGCTAAGGCCAACTTGGACGACAGATCTTTCACTGTCAAGCTGGAACGCAAAGAATACAACATTGATTACGATACTCTTCGTGCAGCACTCATGCTACCAACTTATGATGAATATCATCCCATGCTGTCTGAACTGGAAATCCTGGACTACTTCATTGAACTCGGTTATGACATTCCTGACAATGAATCACTAACACTCCTGTCAAAGTTCAATGTCAAATTTCTGCCTCAACCATGGAGAACCTTCTACATGCTGATTGTCAGATCAATTTCAGGAAGAAGAAGTGGTCATGAGCATCCGAGGCTAGAACATATGCAAGTATTTTGGGGAATGATGACAAAGACTCCGATCAACTTTGCAGCACCTATAATGAGTGACATGCTGCATCACATTCACACTGATCGTGACAGAGCTGTTATTCCATTCATCAGATTCACCAAGTTGCTCATTGCATACTTGATTGAGAAGACACCAGAATTCCTCAAGAGACTGCTAGGCAGAACTGAACCAAGAGAAGGAATGATTGAAGATCCAAAGATCTCCTTTGTCAAGTCCATCAGGTTCACTCCAAAGAACAAAGGCATAAGAATTCCAGATTACCTCCTGGATGATGAGATCAGAAAGACTCAGAACTACAGAATCTACGATAAAGCATTCAGGGAAGGGAAAGTTGGTGTCACTGAAAAAGAAGATGAACCAGCATCTATTGTCCGAACCCGAAGCAAGAGGGGTGCCAAATCTGGTAGCACGAGCAGTACTACAACCTCCCAACAACCAAAGCCTGCTCAAAAGCCATCCACCAGACCAAGAAGGAAAGCTGCACCAAAGCAGATTCCTCGGGATGAACCGTCAGCTTCATCATCTGAAACGGAAACCGACTCTGAGTTCGGCACCGAATCTGATGACGAAGCAGACTAGGTAAGAAGGTCAAGGGCTCCAGATGACCAAGAAGAAAAACTTGATGAAGAAGAAGAGTTTCCAGGGCTTGCACTGACTAAACAATTGAGCAAGGAAACTGCTGAGAAAGAACAAAGAAAAGGCACGGGAATTGCCATCTATGAACCAAGTGATGCTGCACATGATGAAGAAGCAGAAGATGAACCAACTGCAGAGCCACTGGTTGACAAGCGGAAACTCAAAAGTATCACCGTCGACACCAGGGCTGAAAAGAAGTAGGAGGAGAAAGACCTCAGGGAAGCTACGCTTCTAAGTCTTCAACATCCACAACCTCATCAGACACCGTTCAATCTTCAAGGACTCGAGGTTGGCTCAACAAGCACTGTAGCTCCACAAACCAAAACCGTACAACATGACACAATAATGACAGAAGCTACACTGGAAGATGTTGAAAAAGAACAAATTGAGCTCATCACTCCAGAATTCGTTGCTCAAGTTCAGATTGAAGACGAACTTAAGAAGAAGGAGGAAATACAGAGGAAAGCTAAAGAAGAGACGGATAGATTGCTTCGTGGACTCGATCAAGATGAAGAACACTTCGACACTGATGAACTCATCAACAGTCCTCCGCACTCATCTTCAAAGAATCCCCCGACTCTAAAAGAAACACCTCCAAGGGATCCCTCACCTCCTCCATCAGAACACGAGCACAAGTCATCTTCATCATCATCATCACATCACTCACCACCACCACCAGCAAAGAAAACACCCAAAGACAAATCAGACAAGAAGAAAAAGGGAGGCAAAGCAGCTTTGACAGCATCAAAGCGGATCAAGAAAGCTCTTGATTTAGCAAAGAAGAAAAAGAAGGAGACGCAACAGCCTACTGGAGATCTTCATGACCAAGTACAACTGCTCTCACAACAGGTCAAAACTTTGACTTCACAAGTCAAAGATCTTCAGGATACGAGTGAACTTGTCAACAAAACTCTACATGCCGACATGGACGGGATGATCAAAGAGTACACCACAGAATATCTCAACGACAACCTCGCTGCAATAACTGAACCGGCTGTGTCTGCGCTTATTGAGCCGATTCGTTCGAAGTTGAATACCAGGATAAAGCACAATATTGAAAGAATGCTTGAGTCAACCTCATTTTACCTTCGCACTAACAGGGATCCTCCACCACTGGAAGACCTATCAACTGAACAACTACAAACACTGTTAGCTGTCAAGCTCAGAAATAAAGAGGAAAAGACACCTGAAGAATCAACCATGTTCGAGGCACTTCAAGCCATAGCCTCAAAAGAATCTTGCAAGGAAGCTGCCGGTAAACACAAACGACAAAGAAAAGATGATGATCCTGACTCAGATCCGAAAAGCAAGAAGTCAAAGAAGTCAGAAGCACCATCTTCATCACAGCAGCCCCACAAGACTTCTAAGGCTCCTCCTTCCAAACAAAGAGCTCCTGCATCCGGCACCGGACCGACACAATCAGAGGCACCATTCATACTTCAACCGTTTGATACTCAGGAAGAACCAGAAACAGCAATACCCGAATCAGAAATTCCTGAATTTCAAACCGGTCAATCGTCTCCAAAAGAGAAGAAGAAGTCATCAAAGTCAAAGAAACAGAAGAAAAAGACTCCTCAATTCTCTTGGCTAAATGTGGACGAAGCTCGTGACTCTGATTGGCTTACAACAATGATCAAAGCACAACCACCGCTTGAGACCGACGAACCATTACCGGGTAATACTTTGCAGATGACTCAGAGTATTATGTCAGGTTTACAAGTTGAAAGGTTGTCGAAGACTGAACTGAAGCGGATCAATCGTGAAGCAATGGACTTTCTCAAGAAGAGATCAGGGAACAAGGTGGAACTCGACTACCACATGGAGAACATAGCCTGTGCTTTATCTGGCTCGTTCGACTGGCTTAACCCTGAATCGAATGTCGATACTGAAACGAAGAAACCTTACTTCACAGACTGGACAAAACCACTACCTCTACTTGGGTTTCCTGAAAAACCTAAGATCCCCTACAGACGCTTCTTCAACAATGACTACCAATACCTTCAGCATGCACACGAGACCTCCAAAGAACGATATGCATCCTCACTCACACTTTCAATTCCAGCCGCCCGATATGAATTACCAGACATTGAAGAGCACGCACCAATCTACTGCAAAACAGTTGTCCAATACAACAGGGACGCTCTTCTAGGTATTCAACACTGGCCGGAAAAACGAAAGCTTGGCTACACTCACCGACTACATCTCAAGTCCAGTGAGAATGTGAAGCAACTGCTTCGTATCGTTGCCATACTGGAGATCGTGGAAGAGAAGAAATTCAACTACGCCTTCATGAAAGAAATAATTGTCAAGAGAACAAACGAGAAGAAGTACAAGTTTTGTGAAGCAGAATTCCCATATTTGAACCTGAACGACATTGAAGATATGTATCTACTGAAAGTTCAAGGAAAGCTGCTCAACTTTGAACAAGACACACAGTACAACTTCATCGCATCTCTCCTACTTCACATCAGATGATTAATTGTTCAAGAAAGGGTGGAAGATCTTCAGCTGGGAGTGGAAAGTTATCAGAACACCATCAACCTTACTGCACCACAACTCTTGATTCCTGAAATCACCGGGATGTCACAATACTCTCTCGTACAACAACCGGTCACACTTCAACGAGTTCGCACTGGGTTAGCAGAAAGGTTGGAGGATGAAAAGAAGAGGCTGAAAGAGGGAAGACCAACGAGGTGGAAAGCTAATGGACGCCGAATGATCAGAAACTTTGTCCATACGATTGAAGAAAGGCTATATCGACGACAACAGATCAGAAGGTTGGAAAGCTATATCGGTGTTCGACCATCGTTTCCGGTCTTGACATTTTGCCGACCTGATCCAAAGTTCACAGTCTTCGATGCTTATCTCAGCTCCCACACTTCTGGTACAAAAATTTCAATATATTTATAATATTGTTTGATTTGTAATTAGTAAGGCTTGTGCACACATAACAGTGTACAACCCGCACTTTGTAATGAAAGGACCCTATGGTACGCATCAGTGCCACAATCCTAATATAAGGAGCGAAAGCTTCTAACTTTTGAGTAGATTTAATCAAACCTTTCAGTACTTTTCAAATCTGCTCAAAAGACAAGTATTACACCTCAATAAGTAATCACTTGTTGAGGGGGAGTACTTGAACCAAAACATCGTTCTTAAATCTTCAAATCTTGTTAATCTCTCCCCATAAGACTCAAAAAGGCATATTTTAATCAAAATCGTTTACAAAAACAACATTTGATATGCTATTTTTGAGGGGGAGAAAAAGAAAGTGATTAAAATATGATGTCAAAAAGTCTTATCTCGTACGAGCTCGACTCAGAATTGACCCACGAATTGATGAAACAACAAATGTCTGAATTCGAAAGGATTTATCCGATTAGAAAGTACCGTTTCGAGAAACTCTTTCTAGTTGTTTACTTTGACGGGTCTAACTTCCTTTTAGGAATGTTAACAACATCAAGTTAGTTATTAGGGCTAGTTATCACCTAAAAGCTGATAATGCATCCCTTTAACTAAGCAACGTAAACGTGTCCCTCGGGTACATGACTATTAAGAGTGGATCAATTCAAAAAGTGCCAACTCTTTCCACATATGCAAATTTCTGAAAATAATCATGAGCATATGTTGAGGGGGAGTATTTCATATAAAATCCAAAACCTCAAAGTGTTAACAAAAAGTTTTACACTCTTACACACTTTGAGAGATTTTCAATGATTTGGTTTAAAGGCATCAATAGGATAGTTATGGAGTTACAAGGTGACTAAGGATAGGAAAAACCGTCCTATGATCCGCCTAAACCGGAGGGATCTACCCAAGGACATCACCAATAGTTAGAAATTAGAAGTCCTTAGGTATGATATAACAAAAGGAGAAAAGAATGAAAGGAGAAAGAAGGGGTTGAAGAATTAAAAAGAAAATGAATGAAAAGGGTGAAAAGAAATAGCCCTCCATTTTATCAACCATAGGTCAGACACCGGGTTCAATTCATATGCTACTGGTCGTTGCTAAGGCGACACCGGTATTGAAGATAAAAGACGTCATGGACCCAGTGACGCAATGCACCTAAACCTTCTTAGCCACTCAGGCATCTCTCAAAAGATGTTTGTTTCATTCTCACGGGGAACCAGTGTAATCTATCGATCGTCTATTAGAGATGGTTGATATTGAAACAGGAGGCCCTCTGCTCCATGCCTCCGCATAGGAAACCAAATGTGCACTTATCGAGTCTAGAGCCACGAGATAACATAAAAGATCTCTTAGGAACACAAAAATCTTCTACACTAAGTGTCTTGCATCATTGGACACTAAGTGTAAATTATCGAGTCCTTCGCAGATCTTAGCAATCTGCCTTGAACGTTTATGAGGGATTTACTTATGTATTTCTCGAATGATTGAACGGAAATCCTGCCAGGGTCAACATCAAACAGCCCTGACAGCAGGTCACTTCGGTGATTCCTTGTGGATTACGCTTAGTGTGTTCGATGGTTTCAAACGGTCTACAGTCGTGGGGTGATCTCCAGCGACTCACCTAATCGTGGGTGTACGTATGTATGTCTGTGTAAGCCCTCTAGGGGGTATCCGATTAGGAACGGCCTTGGTAAGGATTAGAAGGAGCATTCACACTATGCTGTTGACAAATTCTAACTCCAAACCTGTAAGTACCGGATGTTTTATTGCTAACTGTTTCATTTCAGGTACAACAACCATCCTGAACACCGGCTTCCACATGCTCATACTTACATCTCAGAAAGCTCTCATGAAAGATCGAAGCATCATGAATGCCAAAGGTAGATTCCATGCCAAAAGAATCTACAAAGTAATAAAGACAAATAATCTTAAGCAAAACACCGTCTAAAGAAGGATTCTACGTCTACACAAAGAATCTTCACATATGAAAAGAGAGCTTCCTCACTTATGAAAGTTTCAACTGTCAAAGATGTATGAGCATGTCGGAATGATGCAGATCCACTGGAGTCAAAGAATGTGACGAATGGCAGATTACTACATCAGATTGATCACTATCACATCAACGACAAAGAACAATGAACACCCATTCTATCTAAGGAGATTGTTAAGAACTAATAACGATGAATCATTTCTACCTAATCATTTTTGAAGACGTCCAAAGCTATGAATGCTACAATTAAAGTGCAAAGACAGAAGACGTCAAGCAACCTCAAATGACCGTGACTAACATCACTTCTTCAACAACCGATCCTTAGTGGGAGATTGTTAGAACCTAAGTTTATCTACATTTTATCAAGTCTCGGTTATTTCCGTCATTGTAATAGGTTGCTAAGTTATTTATGTTATGTATGGAACGTGTATGACTATGGACACGTCCAATGGGCCTTAAGCCCATACATTTAGTGAAAGGAAGGAGAAAGGGAGTGTTGCCCTAGCTCCTCTCCTATAAATAGGAATATGATGTAAACATATTTCTTGTTGGTTATTTCATTTACATAAGGAAACTCTTGCACTTTTATTCTTCATATTTGATCTAATCAACCAAACTCTATTTCTCATCTCATTTCTATCAAATCTATACTTGTGTTTACAATATGGTGACCTAACACATTTTATATATTTTTTAGAAAAACACTTTTGGTAATTAAAGGGAAATGTTTTAATTAAAAGAAAATTGTTATAAAATAATATAAACATATTATATATTTTTGAAAAACACTTTTGGTAATAAAGGAAAATGTTTAAATCATACTAAATATGAATTCAAATTTTTAACCAAAATCAGTTAGTTTTTCACCAAATAAACTTTCCCCACTAAAAGACAGAAAATCTGGCCGTTACAGCTGGGCGGCCCCCTTAATTATAAGGGGCGGCCCCCTTAATTTTAAGGGGCCGGCCACGCTCCCCTGTCAGATTTTGTTAGAAATTTTCTCCTATAAATACCACCTCAAACCTGGTATTTTTCTAACCTCTTGCACGAAAATTTTCAGATCTAAATCTCTCTAAACATCTTCTAAAACCCTTTGATCATAAGATTATTAATCTTTGTTTCAAGTGATCCATTCTTTCATTCATTCATCTTTCAAAGTGCAAAAGAAGAATACTTCTCATCCTCAAATCAAGAAGTATTAGAGTCTTGTTTATATTGATGTGAAGTTGTAGAAATAAATTATGTAAGTATATGTAACAAGTAGATCAACATGATCCTACTTAGTAGTGAGTCAATGAGTGAGTAAGAAGTAGTGGGAAGAAGTAGTAGTGTGGAGAAGTCAATTAGTTGTGAAGATGTAGGTGTGTGAATAAGTCGTGTAGAAGTAGTGAAGTTGTGAAGTCGTGAAGAAGTCGTGAAGTCGTGAAGAAGTCATGAAGTCGTGAAGTCGTGAAGAAGTCGTGAAGTTGTGAAGAAGTTGTGTAGTGATTGAAGTCGTGTCGTGAGATTGGTTCTAGCTACTATTAGAACCCGACATTTAGCTTAGTGTCGTTAAATAATGTAAGCAACGTTGTGTAAGGTTTTCTCCGCCAAAAGGGAGCTTGTTGAGTAGTGAAGAAAACTCTCGAGTAGGTGACTCGGGGAGTGGAGTAGGGCAAGGAAGGAGACCTTGTAGCCGAACCACTATAAATCATCGTGTCCGGTTTGCATCTTCTTTCTCTTATCTCTTTACATTTACTCTTGCATTTATCGCTTTATATCTATGCTTGCATATATGTGTTGGGTTTTGCTTATAGTGTCATGATGATTGATTGTGTTATAGTTGCAAGTTAATATTGTGATGATGTGCACAATTATATGATATGATCGACTACATTTTTATTCACACTCCTCATATTGAGTTTAACTTAATAGATGATTTGATACAAAACGTTTTAAGATTTCAAAAGGAAAACATATTCACATAAAGATCAACCAAAGCTTTATTCATAAAACTAAGTTTTGAAAACAAACTCAAAAGTACACATATGTAATTAATTATATTGATTATATATAGTTTTCATAATAAACTCTAATTGAAGGTTTTTCAAATAAACATTTTATAAAACGAAAAAGAGGGGAAAACTATTCAACCCCCCCTTCTAGTTTTCCACAAAAACTATTCAAACCCCCCTTCTAGTTTTCCACAATTGGTATCAAGAGCCACGTCAAACAAGATTTTTAAAATATATTGTATTTTAAAACTTGAATCGATCTATGGAATCGAAAAAATATTTAGAAGGGCAATCTATGCAAAGACCACCGTTATTTGAAAGTGATGGTTTTCTTTATTGGAAAAATAGATTCGAAACTAATGTGAAATCAAAAGATCTTGATCTTTGGCATGTTATTACCTTTGGTGACTTTCCCCCTATTCAATATAATTTGGAAACTAAAAAGGATGAAATTATATCTTTTGAAAAACAAAATGATGATTTGAAAAAGAAACTAGCAAAAACTAATGAGGCTAAAATGGTTATTTATAATGCGTTACGACGCAAAGAATATGAAAGAATTTATATGTGTAAAACCACAAAAGAAATTTGGGATTCTATATTAATTACTCACCAAGGTAATAGTCAAGTCAAAGATAATAAAATAGATCTTATTGTTCAACAATATGAACAATTTACGATTCCAGAAGAGCAATCAATTAATAATGCTTTTGCTAGGTTTAACACTATCATCACAAGTTTAAAAGGACTTGATGAGAATTTTTCTAGTAAGAATTTTGTTAGGAAATTTCTTAGGGCTCTTCATCCAAAATGGCGAGCTAAAGTTACGGCGATTGAAGAATCAAAGAATTTGTCAACTCTACAACTTGATGAATTGATCGGCAACTTGAAAGTCTACGAAGAAATAATAAGGAAAGACTCTGAGAAGGTCAAAGGGAAAAGAGAACAAAGCAAATCAATCGCATTGAAAGCTAGGAAGGAATCTAGTGACGAGGATAGCTCAACCTCCGAAAGCGATGACGAAGAATATGCTATGGACGTAAGAAACTTCAAGAAATTCTTTAAAAGACGATGAAGATACGTTAGGCAACCATATGATTGGTATCAGAGCGGAATACTCAAGTTTTTGAGCGTTAAAACCTTCCCGAGAAGTCGTTTTAATGCAAAAACTTCTTTCCCAAAAATCTAAAATCCTAACCATGGTTTTTGGTAAAGTAGAGTATAGATCTATGGCTCAAGAGAACTATGTTGAGGGGTGTTTTATGCAAAGACCACCTTTGCTAGAAACCGATGGTTTTTGCTTTTGGAAAACCAGGTTTGAGACCTATGTTAGGTCCAAAGATCTTGACTTGTGAGAGATCATTCAAAATGGAGACTTTGTCTTCATGATGCTTGATTCCGAAACCAAGTTGATGGTTGAAAAGCCCTATTCGGAACTTAAAGATGATGAGAAGAAGAAGCTTGTCAAAAATCAAGAAGCTAAAATGATGATGATATTACGAGATGGAGCTTCCCTCAAGCTCTCTCAGGTACACACGTTCTGGTGGTTCTTATAAACCGTAAGCGAGTAGTAGTGGGTAGTTCCGTTAAGTGTTCAGTTCCTAACGTTCTAGCTGAACGAGTAAGTTGTTATACTCTTCAAAAGCTAGTGGCTACTTCTTTGGTAACTATTACCAAGTTACGATAGTAGTGTTCGGAGTGCCGAGATCTAGGATCGAAGATGTTATTCTTGGTACTGAGAAAGTTTTTTCGAGCTCTTCCAGTGAAGTGGAGGCCAAAGGTAACGGCCATTGAAGAAGCCAAGAATTTGGCGGAACTTCCTCTTGATGACCTCATTGGCAACCTCAAGGTCTCTGAAATGATCCTTAATAATGACAAGGTTGCTGTTGATATAAATAATGCATAAAAACGTTATTTATATTTTTCGATATCTCTATGTTTTGACGATCACAAAATGTAAAAACATTAAACGTAAAATTATTACGTAAACAAGTATTTAGTTACAAATATCATATTATCCAACAATATCACTTAAGTTAAGAATAAACATATGTCTAATACATTTTATGATCAAAGGGATTTTTATTTAAACACTACAAAGTTTAAAAAATGATATAAACACTTATATATTTTTGAAAAACACTTTTGGTAATTAAAGGAAAATTTTTAATTCATAATAAATATATGAATTCAAATTTTTAACCAAAATCAGTTAGTTTTTCACCAAATAAACTTTCCCCAGAAAAAGACAAAGATTCAGGCCGTGATGTGCGTTTTATTAGTGCAAGTTTTAAATTTATAAAGATGAATTACCGGATCTAGAAACAACACATACGAGCAAGTGTACTCGTCCGTTATAGCAAGATATGATGGTAAGTCGGGATCGTTCGCAGGGATTAGTGAGTGAATCAATGTATAAGTCTAAAAGTAAATCTCTAATGTACGCAAATAAGATAATAAGCAAATGCAATAATTTAAAAACTACACTTGTTTAGACTAGTTTTGTACTCAATGACACACATGATTGTGATAACTTTTGATAACATGTTGGTTGTGATAATTAGATGGTGGTCTAATCTATTGTTTCTACAAGTTAAACCTTCGTCAAGATTTTAGTTCATAAAAACAAGCTTTAAGTGTAACCAAATCAATTCAAATCAATCCAAGGTTCATATTCACAACCAACAGGTATGGTTATCTTTAAAAAAGCAAGATAAGGTTGTGAGAGAGGAAAAAGTACGAAGATGATTCTTAGGGCAGAAAGTTGTCTTAAAAAGAGGAGAGATATGACCTGAAACTTTGGAATCATGTGGTGCCATTGTGAAGAGCACGCCATAAACACCAAAGATACACAGAGATTGTTTTCTAGAACTCCCTTCTAGAATTTCGGTCCAACCATGTAATATGTGTTACTAAGATACTCAATCCGTGTTGACTTATCTATAAGATGCATAGTCATCCACTTTGACAGAGATGTCTGATAATCTATCCTTTTGCTGTTCTGCTATTTGGTTCTTGTCTCCTCCCGTTCGAGAATAATTATGGAATAAGTAAAACAAATCATTCTCGGAGTCTTCTACTGAAGAAATTAGTTGGGAATGACTAGAACCATTATCTATATCGGAATAGGACTCTCTTGGGAACAACTATTATTGCTTCAATCGTGAGCCTCTCGTCCATGATAACCTCCACGGGTTCCTCGCACAAAATTGAGCTTTGTCATCGAAGGGCTGAATTTCTTCTAGTGGATTAAACTGATGTCTCAATGCCAGAAAGACATTTCCTTGAGGTTGCGAGAAGCATGAAAGTGCATATGTAGCATTGCTGAGCTCTTGCGGAAGTTCAGTCCTAATTGCCACCGGACCAATCCTTTTCCAGGATCTTGAATGGCCCAATGTACTTGGGTTCAGCTTCCCCAAACGTTTTCCGAATCGAATCAACGCCTTTCCAAGGCGAGACTTTCAACATGACTTTGTCTCCAAACTTGAAATCCCAACGGTTTAACGTCGAACATCTCGCTTCATAACTTTTCTGTCCGACCTTCTTGCTGTTTCGAGCCGTCTCTCGAATCTTAACAATCTTTCTCAGTTGTTTTCTCATACCATTTTCGGACCCCAGTACATTTGTACATCTCCTACTTGCGGGCCCAACAAACTGGATGAACGACCACTTACGACCGTACATTGGCGCTCATAATGGTGCGGCCTTGATGCTAATGGTAGCTGTTATTAGTAAGAGAACTCCATCAATGGCAAATGGTTAGCCCAAACCATTTCCAAATTCAATCAAGCACATGCCTCAGCATGTCTTCTAAAGTCTGAATCGTTCTCTACTCTGACCATCTCTGAGGATGTAGGGCAGTGCTCATGTCCAAACTTAGACCGCAAAGGATTCTTGTACGACCTCCAAAAGTTCGAAGTGAAGCGACTATCTCTGTCAGAAATGATAGAAACTGGGGCTCCATGTCTTGAGACTATTTCGCTTGAGCATAAAGTCTAAGCGAGTTGGTCCATAGAATAAGTCTTC
This sequence comes from Artemisia annua, assembly GCA_014162995.1. Lineage (NCBI taxonomy): Eukaryota > Viridiplantae > Streptophyta > Magnoliopsida > Asterales > Asteraceae > Artemisia > Artemisia annua. Next base: position 96,740 of record LBNU01003827.1, on the reverse strand, counting down.
TCTATCGGAATGAATGAGCGGACTTGGTGAGGACGATCAAGTTATAACCCAAATAGCATCCCCGTAAACCACCAGCAGTCTTAGGAAGTTTGGTACAAGTCCATCGGTAATACGGCTCCCAATTTCCATTGTGGGATCTCAGGTTTGGCTGAAGTAGTCCTGACCGGTTTCTGATTTTCAAGGGCCTTCAACTTTGCACAAGTAAGGCATTTACCAACAAATAACGCAGCTATCTCAGCCTTCATTGTTAGGACCACCAAATACAGAACTTCTTGAGATGCCTGATACATCTTATCAGAACCTGGGTGAATGAAGGTACTTCGATTTGTGTGATTCATCGCATAATCAACTCTCGTAGCTCCCAAATAAGCGAGGTATACAACTTCTATCCTGTGAAACATAATATACGCATCGCGAGCTCTTCACAAAACCATTCTTGCTTTCGGGCCAATGCCATAAAATATTCTCAAATGTGGTCGGTTCCTCTTCCTTAAGCGCCTCAATCTGAAGCCTA
>LBNU01003827.1:46087-95055 GCA_014162995.1 Artemisia annua | reverse complement strand
TTCGGATCATTCCATCCTTGCACATTTTGAAAAGATAAGGTTTCTTCCAATAGTAGTGTTTTAGTTCCGAAAAGAACTTACTACGTTGGTAGTGACTCATCCCTTTTTTGAGAATATCTCCTGCAAGATAATTTGCCTAATCTGCAAACCATGGTACTTCTTCATCATCATCTTTATCTATCATCATGAGAGTTTCATCCGGAAAATAATCGTTAATTTCATTTTCTTTTAATTCTTCCAAATTTGGATTCTCTAGACGTGACAGATGATCATCTGCAAGATTTTCTGCTCCTTTCTTATCTTTTATTTCGATGTCGAACTCTTGGAGTAGTAAAATCCATCTGATAAGACGCGATTTTGCATCTTGTTTGGTAAACAGATATTTGAGTGCGGAATGATCTGTAAAAACTATCGTTTTTGAGAGCACGAGATAAGATCTGAATTTGTCGAATGCAAAAACTACGGCTAATAACTCCTTTTCTGTAACCGTATAATTTTGTTGAGCATTGTTGAGTGTTTTACTAGCGAAGTATATAGGACGAAAATGTTTTCCTTCACGTTGTCCTAAAACAGCTCCCACAGCGAAGTCGCTTGCATCACACATGAGTTCAAATGGTAGTGACCAATTAGGTGCAACCATAATTGGGGCAATAGTCAATTGACTTTTCAATGTTTCGAAAGCTTTAATGCAGTCAGCATTGAAATCAAAAACAGAATCTTTTTCTAAAAGTTAAGTCATAGGACGTAATATTTTCGAAAAATCTTTGATAAAACGACGGTAAAAACCGGCATGTCCTAGAAAATTTCTAACGGCTTTAACGTTAGTTGGTGGTGGTAATTTGGTGATAACATCAATTTTCTCTTTGTCTACTTCCATTCCTGAACTTGATATTTTGTGTCCTAACACAATTCCTTCAGTTACCATGAAATGGCATTTTTCCCAATTTAGTACTAGATGTGCAGCTTCACATCTCTCAAGCATTTTATCGAGATTGGAAAGACAAGTTTCAAAAGAATCACCAAAAACAGAGAAGTCGTCCATGAAAACTTCCATGGATGTCTCAAGCATATCTTGAAATATTGCTATCATACACCTTTGAAAGGTAGCAGGTGCATTACATAGACCAAAGGGCATACGCCGATAAGCGTAGGTTCCAAAAGGACATGTAAATGTTGTTTTCTCTTGATCGGCTGGATCGATAGGAATTTGGAAATATCCCGAAAAACCATCAAGGAAGCAAAAGTATTTGTTCCCTGCTAATCTTTCGAGCATCTGATCCATGAATGGTAGAGGAAAATGATCTTTCCTAGTGGCTTTGTTAAGTTTTCTGTAATCAATACATACTCGCCATCCAGTGACAGTTCTAGTAGGAACTAATTCATTCCTTTCGTTGGTTACTACGGTCATTCCTCCTTTCTTCGGAACACAATGAACTGGACTCACCCATGGACTATCCTTGATAGGATAAATAATTCCTGCATCAAGAAGTTTTATGATTTCCTTCTTAACCACTTCTTTCAAATTTGGGTTGAGTCGATGTTGTCTTTCTACAACAGGTTTAGTACCTTCTTCACAATTGATTTTGTGTTTGCAAAAATCTGGGCTAATTCCTGGAATGTCAGAAGTTTTCCACGCAAAAGCGCGTTTATGCTTCTTAAGAACAGAAACTAGTCTTTCTTTTTGATTTGTTTCTAGTAACGACGATATGACTACTGGAAGGAGTGAATTTCCTTCTAAGTAGGCGTATTCGAGATTATTGGGAAGAGGTTTGAGTTCCAAATCAGTGGGTGGTTCTTCTAGAGAAGATTTGATTTTCATTTGATCTTTTTCAGTGATATCCTCAAATTTCTCTTCTTTCTCCTCTTCTTCTTCTTCTAATTTTACTTCCATGAATTCCTCAAATTCTTTATCAGAATCTGTTTCACTGATCTTTTCAGAAGTAGTCATGAATGGTTTCGAATCGTCAAGTAATGCATCCAACTCTTCTTCAGTGACTTCATCAATTACATCGATGTTATAGCATGTGTCATCACTGGAATTTGGATATTTCATTGCTTTATCGATTAAGAAAGTGATTCGATCTTCTCCTACTCCAAGATTGAGTTCTCTGCCTTTGACTTTGATCATGGCATCAGCGGTGTTTAAGAAAGGTCTTCCTAAGATTAAGGGTACTCGACTATCTTCCTCCATTTCTAAAATGACAAAATCCACAGGAAAGACAAATTTACCAACTTGAACAAGCATATTTTCGGCAACCCCAACAGGATATTGGTATGTATGGTTGGCTAATCTTATACTCATTTTAGTAGGTTTCAATGTATTGATTGAAAGTTTAGAATACAACGAATAGGGCATCAAAAATTTCCAACTTGTTTCGATTATTAAGAAGTTCTTTCAAAAATTTCCCGTAATTGGGCATTCCAGCTAGAACATCAACGAGGGGTACGTTAATTCTAACTTCTTTGATCATCTCTATAAACTTCTTATTTTGCTCTTCTCTTTTCTCTTTTCTTAGGGCTTGTGGATATGGTATTTTTGGTGTGTAAGGTTTTATTGGTGGAACAGTATTTTCTTGGGTTGGTGTTTTGGTTGGTTTTTCTTTAGCTACTTCTTCTTCAGCTTCTTCCGCTTCCTCATCTGAAATGATAGGATTATCAGTAGGGACAGGTGGTGGATCATATGAGAGACCACTTCGAGTGAATACAGCATTGATATGCTCATTTCTTGTTTGTGGTGGACGATAACTCTTATCGTTAGATCCAGATGGTTTAGGGTTGGATTGGGTGTTACTTGGTAATGTACCAGGAACTCGAGAAGAAAATTGATCAGAAAGTCTACCAAATTTTTGTTCAAGATCCTGGATAGAAGCTTGATGATTCTTCTGACCTTGCTCAACTTTGGTTTTGAGATTGAAAAATTGGGTTTTCACAAACTCATTTGTGGCTCTTTGAGTAGTTACGAAATCTCGCATCAGTTTTTCGAAATCAGATTCTTCCTTTTTATTGGAATTTGATTGATTTGGATTGTCCATTCGGGGTTGAGAATCACGGTTGTTATCCCTTTGTTGGCGATCTTGCCAATTTCCAGAACTTCTTCCGTAATAATTACCACGAAAACCTCCTCCTAGATATCCTCCTTGAATATAATTGGCTTCCCCTTCGTTGGGTCTATTCATAGGTTGGTCATCACACTCGGATGATGTGTGATTTCCTCCACAATTATTACAGCCATCTCGCATTTCTTTCATTTCTCCTTTTATATCTTTGTATTGCGAGTTGATTTTAGAAGTCAAGGCTTCTAGTTTCTCCATGTGTTTTGAATTATCTGAACTTTCGACAAAAGCAACGGTTTTTCACATGGGTTTGGTTTTGGAATCTTTTGACCAATCGAGTTTAAGGAGTACTCGATCTTCAAGAAGTTGATATGCCTCGTTAGGAGTTTTGTAAAGAAAAATTCCTCCGGCATCAAGGATTGCTTGGGATGCTTCATCAAGACCATGATAAAAGATTTGGATTATGGTTCCTTTTCCTAAATTATGACCATGACAACTTTGAAGCAAATCTTTCATGCGAAGCCAAGCTTCAACAAGAGATTCATTAGGATTTTGTGTGAAAGCACGGATTTCTCCCATTAATCTATCATACATGGCAGGTGGAAAGAATCGGCTTACAAAAGCTTGCCTCATCTCCTCCCAAGTTGTAATAGTTCCTGGGGTTAATTCGTTATACCAAACTTTGGCATCTCCGGCGAGTGATGATGGAAAAAGTTTAAGCTTAATAGCATCGACATTGGTTTCTCCATAACGAAACATGCCACAAATTTCAATGAATTCGGCAATGTGTTTATGCGGATCGGCCCGCGAACGGCCATCAAATTGACGGTCTTTAATCATGGAAAGATGGTGACCTTTAACGGTAAAGTTTTCACCAAGGTTGGCAACAACAATAGCAGATCCAGGAGTGGGTGCTACGGTTCTATTGGCGGCCCACATGGGTTGATCGTCAGCCATGGGTATTGGTATTGGTTTAAAAAGATCGGAAATTGGATGTTCGTCGGAAAGATTATCAAACCAATTAAGAATAGATGAAGATCTCTTCTTACGAAACAAACTCTCAGGATTGGAATAAGGTGTACTAAGATTTTTAGTAGTAGAACGAGTGTTCATACAACTACCAAAAGAATCGAGTTAAATACCTAAACAAAAGAACTAAGAAAAAAAAATTGAAAACAGAAAGTCTATCCGATTCAGTTGGAAGTCAATCCGATCGGATGGATGCCACGGTAAAATAAAAATTTGGGAATCCGATCGGTTGGATGATAATCCGATCGGTTGGATGTTTCTATGAAGATTTTATTTATTTATTTATTTTAGAAAACGAACACGAAAAGAAACGGACATTTGAAACTTAAAAGAAACACAATCAAAATCCCCGGCAGTGGAGCCAAAAAACTTGATGTGCGTTTTATTAGTGCAAGTTTTAAATTTATAAAGATGAATTACCGGATCTAGAAACAACACATACGAGCAAGTGTACTCGTCCGTTATAGCAAGATATGATGGTAAGTCGGGATCGTTCGCAGGGATTAGTGAGTGAATCAAAGTATAAGTCTAAAAGTAAATCTCTAATGTACGCAAATAAGATAATAAGCAAATTCAATAATTTAAAAACTACACTTGTTTAGACTAGTTTTGTACTCAATGACACACATGATTGTGATAACTTTTGATAACATGTTGGTTGTGATAATTAGATGGTGGTCTAATCTATTGTTTCTACAAGTTAAACCTTCGTTAAGATTTTAGTTCATAAAAACAAGCTTTAAGTGTAAACCAATCAATTCAAGATCAATCCAAGGTTCATAAGGTATGGTTATCTTAAACATAAGAATAAACTTCTATTATAAATCAAATACTCTTAGGAAATGGTCATTACAAAAGGTAACTCATTCATAGACAAACAAGTCACAATTGTTTATAAACATCTAAACTTTCGTCCAATTAAAGGTTTACAAACAATCCGATTTGATGTTATAAAAGCATTCTCATTACAATCATACTTCTTGTTTCTTTGTTTAGTCAAGAATAATTATGGTAAAAACAATCATTCATAGACAAACGATTATAACTAGTTGAATAATAACAAATCTTTCGACCCTTGAAACTATTATCAATTAGTTAACCTTGACTCAACAAATGTCACTATGAAACTTAAGGTACAATTGGTTCTTAGGGTTGACTTGAAATTGAATTAAAACATGTTATCACAATCATAACTATCACTAAGCATAAAACATCATCAAAACAAGTGTAAAAAGGTTACTAGCTACTCATAGCAAACATGTAAATAAACTCAGAATATTTAATATAAGAATCCATGGTTTTAAGTCTTACAATGCTTTGAAATTGAAAACAAATGACAAGGTATTGATAACCTAAGTATTGGTGATGATTTCTTGAGATTTTGGCCTTCAAATTTTGCTTCTTTGGTTCTCCAAATGTTCCTGGTTCTTTCTGCATGAATTTTGCCTTCTTTGAGAGCTTGATGATGATAATAATTTAGAGTAATGATGAGAGTAATTGTTCTCTTGAATTGTGTCTTGAATGGTGTACTCTAGAGGTCCTTTTAGGCTTGTCAAATACTCCTAGCAATCAATAGGATCATAAATGCTAGAACTTGAACAACAAGACACTAAGAAGAGCCTAGAACTTTGAGACAAAAGACCAAGATTCGTACACAAAAAGTTATAATGTTTCAACAGAATGTCCAACCGATCGGTTGCGGGTTGCTACCGATCGGATGGGAGTGGTAATAATGGCTATCCGGTCGGTTGTATTCCAACCGATCGGATGGTAGGTTCTGGTTGATTTTTACTTTGACTTTTCTTGCGTATTCCTTCATGCACTCTCCACACTTGATTAACTCTGAACTTGGAACTTTGAAATGACAAAACTTAGGTTCTCCTTATGAAATACTTCACAGATTTGGACTTTGAGCTTGGGAATCTTCGTGTAATCGCATATACTTCATATCCTTCAGTTTTTCTTCGTTTTTCCTACATTTGGCTACATATGCTACAAAAACATACTTTGATATGATTTAGTGGCAAAAGCATATAAAAGTAACCAAATAACATGCATAAAAATACTAATAACGCTTCTAAAAACATGTTAACTTTGAGCGTTATCAGGCCGTTACAGGAGGGCGGCCCCCTTAATTATAAGGGGCGCCCCCCTTAATTTTAAGGGGGCCGACCACCAATTAAGGGGGCCGGCACGCTCCTGTTTTTAGAAACTTTTGCCTATAAATACCTGCTCAAACCTGGTATTTTACCTCACCTTTTGCACTAAAATTTTCAGTCCCAATCGTTTCTAAACATCATTCTAAATCCTTTGATCATAAGATTATTAGTCTTTGTTTCAAGAGATCCAATCCTTTACCACTCAAAGTGCAAGAGAAGAATACTCCTTCAACATCAAGTTAAGAAGTACTGTAGATTAGTTTTGTGTATTGTGTAAATCATTTGTAAAGTTGTGTTGTGCTTGTAATAAGTAGATCTAGGTGAAGTAGAAGTAGTGTTGTGAAGAAGAAGTAGTGAAGTAGTGAGAAGTAGTGAAGAAGTAGTGGTGTGTACAAGTAGTGTAGAAGTTGTGAAGAGTTGTGAGATTGGTTCTAGCTAGGATTAGAACTCGACATCTAGCTTTGGGTCGTTAAATTGGTGTAAGCGAAAGTTGTGTAAGGTTTTCTCCGCCATAAGGGAGCTTGTTGACATAGTGAAGAAAACTCTCGAGTAGGTGACTCGGGGAGTGGAGTAGGGCAAGGAAGGTGTCCTTGTAGCCGAACCACTATAAATCCTTTGTCTCCCGGTTAGATCTTTCCATCTCTAACTTATTACTTAGCTTACTCACTTACATCTCGTATATAGCTATAATTGTTTATATTATGCATGTGTTGATTTTACATACTTAGCTTACATCATTATTATTTTTCATACCTTGATATAGTTGTTCATATTGTTCAAGACTTGAGTTCACATAAGATCGAATCAAAGTTTTAAGAGTAAATGAGGTTTTAAAACTAAACTAAGTTTTCAAAAACAAAGTTTTTTTATAACAAACTATTGAATAAACTCGAATCAATATTTTGAAACCAAGTTTTATAAAATTAAAATAAGAAGTAAAACTATTCAACCCCCCTTCTAGTTTTCCACAGTTGCTACCAAAGACAAGAAGAAAAAAGTAAAGTCTTTGGCTCTCAAAGCTAAGGTCGCTAAGAATCAAACTAGTGATATTAGTGATAGTAAAGAGGGAAGTGATGAAGAAGATGATGAAGAATACAACCTCATGGCAAAGAACTTTAGGAGGTTCTTCAGAAGAGGTGGAAACTTTAGGCGTGGTAATCGATTTGGCAACCGAGGTAACGGTGGAAGAAATAACTTCAGTGGAAGGAACAACTTTGGTGGAAGCTGGGGTGTTGACAACAAGGTTGGTGAGAGCTCAAGACACACCCAAGGATGCTACAATTGTGGTGAGAAGGGTGACTTCATAAATGAGTATCCTAAGCCAAGAGAGAACAAAGCATTCGTTGGAGGAGCTTGGAGCGATAGTGAAGATGAAGACCAACCAAGCAAGGAAGCGACTTGTCTCATGGCACAAGAACGATTAGAGGTATCTCAAAACCCTTCTTCTTCCAATAATCTAGATATTAACAACTTGAAAAAGGAGAATGAGAACCTAATAAAATTTGATGAAAACTTTAGAAAGACTTTCGAAAATGTTCTTAAAGAAAAACTCATTATTGAACAAGAACGTGCTAAACTTAATGAGAAGGTTTATGAGCTTGAAAGAGAAGTAAAAAAACTAAATCATTGTAAAGAGGTGATTGAACCATGTAGAAGATGTGAGTCGCTCACACTCGAGGTTGACTCTTTAAATGATAAAGTATCTAAACTTCAAAAGGAGTCTCTAAGCTTTTCAAAATTCAAGAAAAGTATAAATGATTTAGAAGAAATCATTGGTCGTCAAAAGAGGTCCCAAGATAAGGAAGGTCTTGGATTTTCAAAACATGGAAAAACTACTTCCGTAAGTCTAACAAAACCAATAGCATTTGTAAAGGCCAAAGAAAACGAAATTCCAAAATTTTCCGAGGCTGACGCGCTGCACGACGCGTCAACGCGCCAGAAGCGCGCCAGACCTCTGAGGAAAATTGGAGAATCATCAAAAACTTTTGTTAAACCAATTACTCCTCAAGCTCCTTTTGCAAATACTCGAGGTAACCAAGCCCCTATTGCAAGAAAAGAAAACCCAAAACAATTTTACAACTTGGGTTCTCGCAATGGCCTTGGTTATACACAACCTCGAGTGAATAATAGACCACTCTTACCTACACCAAATGTGAGACCCACTACTTCATATAACCAAAGACCCTCATTTCAAAGTAATCAAAGAAGAAATTTCTATAACTATAATCAAAGAACGTCTTGATACCAACATAATAACTATCAAAGGAGAGACAACTCTTATTCAAACCAAAGTTTCTTTAGACCGCAAACATATCATAGTGATAGATCAAGCTTTCAAAATCAAAATAATTTTCAAAACAATCCTTGGTCCGCTTTCTCTAGATTTGGGATTGAGAAACTATATGTCTTGCTTCAAGACCTAAGAATGTTCAACTTGGGCACCTTATATGCTAACCAAAATGGACCCAAGAAGCAATGGGTACCAAAAGCATGAGTTATGTCTTTGTTGTAGGTTTGTCTCAAAAGTGATCTACAACCGGATGAGTGGATAGTGGATAGTGGTTGCACTAAACACATGACCGGGAATAGAAGATTGTTCACGTCATACAAGGAGTATAACGGCAATCAAGTCATTTTTGGAAGCAAACTTAACGGCAAAATTGTCGGCAAAGGTAACGTCCTTCATGACTCCATAGAAATAACCAATGTTGAGCATGTTAGTGGTTTAAACTTTAATTTGATTAGTGTGAGTCAATTAAGTGATGATGATTGTGAAGTAAAATTTACTGAAGTAGATTGTACGATTAGTAAAAATGGTAAAGTGTTGGCTAGAGGTCATAGGAGAAATAACTTATATACATTCAAGTTGGGAGATAACTCCAAACAACACATATGTCTTACATCCATGGTGGATAACTCAACGCTTTGGCATAGGAGGTTAGGTCACGCCAATATGAGGTTAGTCCAAAATCTAGCTTCCAACGAGCTAGTAAGGAATTTACCAAAGTTGAGTTTTGAGAGACATTATTGCAATACATGTGTCGGGGGTCAAGGACGAGCAAACAATAGGAATAGATATGAAGTGGCAACTAATAGGGTATTAGAGTTATTACACTTAGATTTATATGGTCCATCCCCAATCCAAAGCTATGGAGGAAACTTCTACACTTTGATGATTGTTATTCAAATTACACATGGGTATTATTTTTAGAAACTAAAGATGGTGTCCTAAATAAATTCGATATTTTAAGAATGAAACTTGAAAATCTACTCGATTGTTCTATTGATTCAATAAAAACAAATCATAGTAGTGAATTTGACAAAATGCAATTTGGAACCTTTTGTGAACAACATGGAATATCTTATAACTTATCGGGCCCGTTCACTTCTCAATCACTTGAGATTGTTGAAAGAACACATCGTAAGTTAAGAAAGATGAGTCAAGCAATGCTCGACGAGCAATCCATTCCACAAAAGTTTTGGTGTCATGCATGCCCTAGATACCGCATGTTATATCTTGAATAGATTCTATATTAGAAAGGTCATAAATAAAACACCATATGAAATACTTAGGAATAGGAAACCATCCTTAGAATACTTTAGAGTATTTCATTGTAAAGTATTTATCCTAAACACCAAAGAATATCTAACCAAATTCGACCCAAAGTCGTATGAAGGTGTGTTCCTAGGATATTCTCAAACTAGTAAAGCATACATAGTGCTTAACAAGGAAACAATGGGGATTGAGGAATCTCTCAATGTTACCTTTGATGAGAGCATGCCCGAGCCTAAGCCATCTTCTTCGGTAGAAGATAATGTGATCAAGGAACATATAGTTCAAGATCAAGAAAGGTCGCCATCATTACAAGTTAATGTTTCGGATGAAGGCAATTCTAAAGAAGTGAGAGTAGCGAGGGGTCATCCTATTGAACAAGTCATTGGTGACTTGAATAAAAGGACTCTTAGGTCACAAAATAAACAAACTTAAATTTTGGCATGACATTTTTCAAAAATCCAAAATGTTTTAGGATAGGTTTAGGTGTACATGGTTGACATGCATTGTAGGAGAACAATCTTTAAGCTAGAATAAAATATTTAGAAGTCGTTTGCAAGTCCTTTAGGTGCTCTTAAAGCTTATGTTCTTATGTGATTAGGACTTATGTGAAGGCATGGAAGGAAGTTTTGTTGCATAATTTCCGAGAGGAAAAATATTAATCAACTCATTATTCAAACAATGATTGATAATATTCTAGACTCTACTTGTCTATACTATGTGCAATGAACAAGAAAATTTGACATAAAATATCTTGTTAAAACTTGATAATGTTAACTATGTCAAATTATCAAGATTAGATAAAAATTTTGGATCACAATTCATACTTGTGTTGAAGATTTTATATCTAACTCTACTTGTTCACTTTATGTGTTGCATGCCTAATTAAAATAAATGGAGTTATCTTTGAAATGGTAATCTAGTAAGTATTCCTATCTTCATGCATGGCTTAACAAATTTTGGTGCATGCATAATAAATTGTGGGAACTTGCATGAGAAACTAGATCACCCAATCTCAATTTAATGCAAACTAAAACACTTATAGCTCTTTGAATAACTCTTCCCAACAACAAGTGATCAAAGCATATTAGTACATGTCTTAGATGGGTTGAACATCCTATCAAGCATCTAAGTACCTTGATCTTGATAGCTTGACCAACTTTTAAGAAATAAGAATCCTAACTGCCACCTTAATCCATCAATAAAAGGAGTAATCTTGCATGTTTTCTTGACACCAAACATTGCATAATAACAAATCACTCTTAAACATACCAAAGTAAATGGATATGGATGAAGAATTTGTTGGGTCATCATACCATTTCAACAATGGTAGGCGTATGATGACTAGAGAAGAAGAAGAAAGTGTGGATTGGGATAGCATCAATGGTGCGGAAATTCCAATTGTCAAAGATTTTGTCAAACTTTGTTTGGTGGAAGATGACATTTGGCGCAAGATTGAAGAGGATCTTGGAAAACCACTCAAGGACAACCATACCCGGAGGTGTGGATCTTGCTCCACCCAAGGATTGATTGAGCAGAATGTTCTCTCCATTCGTGAGGAGATAAGAGAACTCCATAAATCTATCAACAATGATTTGTTGGTAATGGCCGCCATTCTCAAGGACATCTCTAGGGTGACTCTTCAAGAGAAGGATGAAGAGTAAAGTGGAGAAAACTTGTAGTCCTAGTAATGTCCACTTAGGAATTTTCATAAGCTTGTTTGAATAATCTATGTTAGGATCATATACTAGTCTCCTTGTATGACCTACATGGTGTTTGTTTTAATAAAATTGTTTATGAAGTTTGGTGTGATATTATGATTTCCTATGATGGTATTTATAGAACAATATACATGAATCACTATTAAATATTCATATAGTATTGTACCATGCTCAACAAATGGTTATTGGAGTCATATGGGACAAATATATATGTGGACTAACCCATGTTGCAAGCATCCAAATGGTAACCTAACCCATTTTGGACTTTACATTGTGAGGTTTTCTTGGTTGTTGAATGTTGTTGTAGCTAGGCCACCGCAAAGGTGAGGCTCTTGAACCATGGATCCCCGCCTTGAAACAAGGGGGAGCAACGATCTAGGGGGAGCTATGTTCAAGGAGGAGCACATTCGGGTGCTTAAACAAGCTAGCTCATTTATCCCACAGGCCCAAGTTCGAAACCTGGCTTGATTGGTAGTCCCGCCTTTTTGATTCGACAAAAGTAGGGATGGCAAAAAAACCCGAACCCGACGGGGAAACCCGAAACCCGAACATTTTGGGGCGGGGCGGAGCGGGCTTATCGGGTTTTGGGGCGGGTTTTGGGGCCTTAAAGGGGATTCTTATCGGGTTTGGGGCGGGGACGGGGCACACCATCCCCGCCCCGCCCTGCCCCAAAATATATTTATACATATACATATATGCATATACATAAAATATTGTGTTAGCATTTACACACTAAAAATATATTTTTCTAACTTTTGTTAGTTTTCATCTTTGTAATATTTCAAATTGTGATAAAAGAAGCTTGTTTTATATCATAATATGCTAAAAAAGTTGTGAATTATTCCAATGATTAATTTGTTATTAATGGGTTATTGTTAATAGTGTAATAATAAAAGTAAACAAGGAACGACACGAATATGATGGAGCATGACGCTAAAAAAAGACAACCCGATAAGACCCCAATGGGGAACGGGGCGGGTTTGGGGGAGCATATTGCTCCAACGGGGCGCCCCGATAAGATCCCCAATGGGGATTGGGGCGGGTTTGGGGATGAGTTTTGTAATCGGGTTTGGGGATGGGGAGAGCCGCCCCGCCCCAAACCCGCCCCATTGCCATCCCTAGACAAAAGGGGGAGAAAGAAAGCAAGAGTGTGAAGACCTATTCAAGTTAAAGACAAAAGCTTCATCAAATTACAAGGCAAGGTCAAGACGCAAGCTACATCAAAGGCGCGCTTTGTCTTCGCTACGTTTTGTAACTTTATTTGCTTTCGGTTTTTATTTGTCATCATCAAAAAGGGGGAGATTGTTGAGGCAACATGATCAAGATCTCCTAATGTTTTAATGATACCAAATAAACCTTCGAAACACATAAAATAACAAACGGTAGCCAAAGTTCCCCGACTCACTTGTCTGCTCTTGGCGGGCTACCCACGCTTCAACGCGTGGGCGACGCGCCAGGCTTCTGTGAATGTCGGGACGAATTTTGAAAGTCGGCTTTCCCCTTACCCGACAAATGTGGATCTTTCAATACAGGTATGAATATGCTATGTACTTAATTGAGAACACTCGAAACGAGTTTTGGGATTAGAGAGATCCAACTTTTAAAATATCCGCTTACGGGAAAACACCAACTCATGTTTTCTAACTCTCGCCTCTAGCCAAGGCTTTTCTAAACTTAGGGAGCTTATATATTTCATGTAACATCACGTGAAAGCATCCATATGCTCATATCCCGTGATTACGTCTTCTCTAATCACGTAACGGGTTTACTCCCTTATTGGTCAAACTAAGTCCAAGGTCTCTTTGCGTAAACGCATCCTTTCCCGCATGGGTTATGCTTTACATCAAGGCAAAGCACTTAACTTGTTTGTTCCAAGGTGTTAGTTGAGTACGTCGAGTCGTGGAAAGTCAAGAGTTATGAAATTATGGATTCTCGACGTTGTGTTACTTGGAATTATAAGTAACTGATGCGCGTGATGTGTCGTTGCGGTTTAGCAGTGTTAATGCCTACTCAAGTTTTACATTTATATTTAGCCGACTTATCAATAACACACACACTTAACGAGCAGTGTACCCGGTCAGTTTGTATATAATGGTAAGTAGAGTGTCGATCACTAAGAGTGGAACGATCTATCTAATTAACCTAATCAGTATTTTAATATCCTAAGTTAGTTTTACAGCCTAATCTAACGCAAGGGGGTTCAGCCTAAGAGACTGGCACAGATTGGTTGAGTTAAATAGTAAATTAAACTAATGTGCACGAATCAGCAAATAGCATACACGTACACAGATAGATAATAGAAACTATAAGAAGACATGTCCTGATAATTAAGTAGCTTGTCACTTGTTTTATTGCTAGTTTTATATGAAGTGTATGTAATTAAATCTTTCTCGTTGGCTCTAATCACATCGGCGGGTCCACCCTTAATGATAACTTATGACTATCCTATTCATCCAAAGACGTCAGATTAAATAGGCGAGGAAGGGGTATGGCAGCCCAAGCAAAGCTCAGCTAGACACAGAGGTTATCAAAGCACTAATAAAAGTCACCAAATACATCATCATATAAACTTTAATTGATGGGAAAGCAATTTTAAGAGGTATGTATGATTTTCCGTAGTCACATACATATGCCCATCTATCCTGATGAATTAAAGTGTACTATTACAATAAAACAAAACTACTTAAGAATTAAATACATGCAGGACCTTCTTACAGCTCTAATATCTTCGTTTGGGGTGTGTCTTGTGTTGCTTCTTCGACTGAACTCGGCTCCTTAGGGTTATGTTGCACACAAAATTCGTCTAGGTCTTGGGGTATTTATAGTTTCTGTCTTAGGGTATGATGCAGCGCATGTAATGAGCAGATGCGGCGCATTTACTTAACTTCGCGTGGGGTCCAAGATTAATATATTCTGGAATATTCGTACACCGTCTTCAGATGCGGCGTAACTTGAATCTTTATGCGGCGCATGTCCTTCAGTATCTTGGATTGTATCTGGTGAAGTTTTGATAGTGATACGCCGTATGTCAGAAGTATAATGCGGCGTATCTGGAGTAGAACAAGCTTGATCTTCTTCGTTGACCAAAGTTTCATAAGTGGCGCATTCTTCAAAGTCAGGCAATGGTCTTCGAATTCATCTAAGTATGATATTGCGGCGTATCTGTTGAGAGAGATCCGGCGCATCTTCTGGATTTCGGTAGACTTTTGACATCTTGCTCGTTTTGCTCCATAATTAGTCCAAAATCGCCAAGTTTCACCTATTACCTGTTTTTACCTGAGAATCACTAAAGTAAACATTAAAGTACCGATTCTCATACATAATAAAGTAAAACAAGTCAAATAAATAGGATAAATGATGATAATAATATGTACTTATTTGAGTTTACCAGTAACCTATGATTTTCTCAACTTATAATCTTAATTGTCTAAATCTTTTCTTAATGACAATTAAATTATTTACTAATCTTTCCTAATCTTTTCTTAATCACATCTTCACAAAAGTCAAACCACCAAATCTCCCACAATCCTTCCCAAAAATCCTTTCCCAACAACCTCTAAATATTCCCTTACACACCTTATACAAAAGTGTACTTTGTCTCCTCACAAACTCCCACACAATATTCCCTCTTACAATATTCTCTTCACTTTACCAACTTCCCATAGACCTTTTCTAATACACACACATATACTCACATACACACACCTTTATATTCAAAATACACACACTTCAGTCACATACCTCTCTTCACACACACAAGGCTCCCCATCACTTCAATCTTACATATTCCTTACAACATTACACACATCACTTCCCCAACAACTTTATTTTCAAATTCATACACACTACTCACAACCATTCCACTCTCTACACACACAAGGCTCCTCATTACATCCACACTTACATATTCCCTTACACACATCTCTTCACTCTTACACAATCCAACTCATCTTTTATATTTCTTACACACTCTTCATCTCAATCATTCATTTTCTTACAACACATCTCAACCATTCATTTCTTCTTCCTCCCCAAGAAATGGAATATCCTTTGGAATATCCTTTCTTAACCCAACCATGGTTCACTTCTAACCCAACTATGGTTAGTTCTCTACACACACATTCTCACCCAACCATGGTTAACTCTTAACCACACAAAGGATGGAATATTCCTTTGGATATACCCTTTAACCTAACCATGGTTTATTCTCTACACACTCTTCTAACCTAACCATGGTTACTTCTTAACCCAACCTCTTTCACTATTCCCTATAGAGGAATATCCCATGGCATATTCTCTTCTCTCTTTTATGCCATGTGAGGAATACCCATTCTACCCCTACTCAATTATCTCTTTTTTCTTTCTATCTTTGATAATTGGTTTTATAATAAACACTTCACAAAACATTTTTCCAAATTGGCTATTTGAGTTGGTAAACCTTAGATTGATTAATGTTAAGGTTTTGTGTGTGAAGTACAATTGAGGGTTTAGCTATGGTAGGTATTTACAAGACCAACACCCAACACTTGGGAAAATTCTACAGTGACTCTGGCGCGTCACCCACGCGTTGACGCGTGGGCAACGCGCCGGTCTCGGTAAAATATTTCTAAGTTTGGGTCTTGGCCTATAAATACCCCCCTTGGCTCTTGTATTCCTAACCCCTTGCCATTATTCTTTCTCTCTACATTCTTTCTCTCTAATCTCTCTAATTCTCTCTTGTGTTCTTAGTTAAACATACTAACATCTTTGAAAGAACACATCTCCTTGCAAGGGAAGAATCTCAAGAACTTAATCCACTGTTGTGATTGTGTCGAGGGTCTTCTTATCTATACCCTTTCTATTACAATCGAGTCTCTAGGTTAGGTTAGGGCTTGATTAAACGAACATTCATTCATTCTATTGTTTGTAAGGGAAGTCTTGTGTCTTGGTGACCAAGCCTAGATCATTGGGGATCTAGTTGGGGTTTGATACTTCCGGTGGGAAGTTTTGGTAGTGGTATTGGTGACCCTTAGGTGAAGTCGAATCGTGAGATTCTTTTGGGTGGTTTTCAAGGGTGGAATATCGTTGGTGAGTAACTCCTTCTTTGTGAGCATCGATATTGGCGAATATCGGTGGAGTGAATTGTAACGGTTTGTAGTCCTCCGAAAGTATTATACTAGTGAATAGTATCGGTGTCGTGGATTTGCAACTGGACGTACGGATGGTATAAACCCCCCATCCCGAACAAGTATATATCGTGGTGTTCTTTACTTGCTTTATATACTTGTGGTTGTGATTGTGTTGGTGGTTGCTCTTACTTAGACCACTTGGTTTTCTTCGAGGCTTAAAGTTTTTAAACGATCTAAAAGCCAAGGAAACGGTATTCATCCCCCCCCCTCTACGGTTCTACACGAGGTACATGCCATAACAGCAGACACGGTCTTGTAGTCTCCGCTACCATCTGCAGCCACTACCAAGTTTAGCGTCACTGTATTTCTTAATTTTAATAGCATACACTATACTACTCTAACATTAATTTCATACATCAACCTATAACATTAATTTAATAGCATACACTATACTACTCTAACATTATTTTCATGAATTTTACTATAACAAAAGTCATCCAAAGGCGATTAAAGATGCAATTTTTTTATATAAAAACTAAGCCAAATGCCCTTAAACTATACTTATCATACTTAATCAAAACACTACATGAAACTATACTTATTATTAACCTTACTAAAAAACCTGCAATTAACAAAACCCTCAAACTATCACAAAAAACTGCAATTAAAAAAACCCCCAAACTATCACAAAACCCTAATTTCAAAATTCAATTTTTATATATGTATAAGCTGTAAACTTGTTATACTTGAAAGTTGAAAGAAGTAAGAGTTAATTTCGCACAAAGAATTTCATACCTTATTTTTTTTTTGTGTCTCGATTTTGTACTGATTCCCCTCTACTTCCGCCTACTGTGGATTCGTGATGGATTTCTGTAGATCGTATGGGAAGCGGAAGATTGTCCGCCTTTCTGTTGAGTATCTGGTGGGAATAACCGGATTTTGGTAGAAGCTTGTAGAAGCGTTCTCGCAATTTCTGGGTTTCAAAGATGATATACTAATTTTTTTGGACCGGTACTAAGTGATGCAGATCAATGGCACGGGTCACTTTTGGCCCATGAATTTTGGTGGGAAAAACCCATGGCAAAACAGCACCGTTTCCTTCCTGGTTTAATATAAACTGTAATTTTCAAACGGACCCAACTTATGAAAATGAAATATTAATAATTATGTTCAGATCTTATAAATTATATAAATCAATATTTATATAATTCTCAAACGGACCCAGCTTATGAAAATGAATATTAATTAGGGTATTTAGAAATTTATATAATTTCTCATTGTGATTGTGGTATAAATAATGGCTGGTTTAAGCTAATTAAATTCACATTTCTCTGCGGTATCCTATTTTCATCTTTGTGTTTGTATGTGTGGATGAAGTAAACAAAATAATACTAATACTTTAAGATTTGTGTAATAATAATAACAATAATAACCACATGGATCAAAAATGAAATATCAAGCAAACCACAAGGACCAAAAATGTACTTAACAACTTTTTTACAAAAAGATAAAAAAGACAAGTCGCCCAAAAAATATGGTCCCAGTCGCCCAAGAACATACCTACTATAAGTGGCCCCAAGTTAGTACCACTTAGGGGACACTTGGCAATATTATATGGCATCCGCCCAACGAACAAGGGCGACCGGATCCCTTTGGGGTATTTAGAGAAGTTTTCCAATTTTGAGGCAATAGGGGTGGTACAAGTGTACTTTATGAGGCATTTGTAGAATTTCTCCTAAAATTAATGAGAACATGAGATATTAAATGTAAAAAGTCTTTAAAGACTTTGAGCATTGTAGATGCTCTAACAATGGAATAAAAATTTGTTGTCTGTATTGAGTTTGAGAATTGAACAAATCATTGCTCTAACACATAAATGGTTATAACTAAAACAGATCGGTTGACCAAAGCACTTTTTTTTTTTTTTTTTTTTTTTTTTTTTTTTTTTTTTTTTTTTTTTTTTTTTTTAAAANTCAGTCATTATTATAATTTATTTTGGAACATGACTAATGATTCAAATTAACCATGGCTCTTAAAACGTTAAAGAAATCATGTCTGTAACCAATAGCATGGAAATGATTAGATGGAATGATCTTTGTGTAGATATAAAACGCCATGCAAGCAATCATAGGCCCAATCCAGAACACCCAATGACCATCCCATAAATGACCTCCTCTAATCATGGCTGGTCCCAAACATCTTGCAGGGTTCATTCCTGCACCAGCATAGCCTTTCTTTTCAGTTAAAGTTGTTGAGACGAACACAAGAAGCCCAAGAACGATTCCAATGATCGTAAAGACCACTATGATACCTAAAGCCTTTGCTTGACGATGGTCGTAAGCTAACCAAATAGAAGCGAATAGGAAGATAAATGTACATATTATCTCCAGCCAAAAAGCTTGGCTTGTGTCGATTCCTGTGACCACTGGTCCATTTGGGCCTGGTGCAATAACCGTCAGTGTGCACCCTCCCAGTGAAAAATTTTGTGCAATATCATGGGTTACAACAGCTTGAAGTGCTAGTGCACCTAAGAGGCCACCAACGCATTGTGCAATAATGTAGATAAAGGCTCGAGAGATCGAAATGAGTCCAACAAGAGCGGCTGAGAAGGATATTACTGGATTCATGTGTCCCCCTGAAATGGGGTGAACCGCTAGAAGAAGTATGGTGATGGTGATGGCAATGAGGGTTGACATTAAAACATTTGGTATTTTGGTTTGTGTCTCGAACGATGAAATGACTATAGTATCAATCATGAACACCAGAACTGCTGTCCCAAGTAACTCTCCAATGGACGCACGCCAAACCTATTAATGTCAAATACAAATTAACACATAACAACATGCTTGCAAAAGAGCTGATTTTATGAAATGATATCGAACTTCAATACGATTTCTAGTTTAACCATTTCTAATAACCAGGATAAAACATCAAGTTGCCATGTGAGCGCTACGTTAGAAACTTAGCATTGTGTATAGTTACCAACCAGTTGGCAGTCAAGTTCTCATTTTGACTAGACATACATGCGTAAATTGCCTTACGTTGGACTCGTGGAGATGGTTATTTTGAATATAAACTCCTTTAACACTGATGTTATTCATGACTTAAACATCTAATTGGCTTCTAAAAACATTAACTAGGTAGAAATGAGTTGGTTATTTTCTTAGGATCAAGTAGTATAGCCATTTTTATAATATACAAGAGGCATAAAAGTGATAAATTTATACTGACATTCATGGAAGAAAGATCCTCCAGACCCAATCTATCTCCCAAAGTAAGTGAATGTTCTTTATTTCCATGATCAACTTCCCATGGTTCTACCCTGCAAAATATATATATAGAATGAAATGAGAACATTGCTTTTTAAGAAATTACTGTAATACATTTTGGTGATATGGAAAATGGGGACTTGCCTAGGTGTGGTTGCTAAATAAGGTTGGACCTTATTTCCACTAGAGAAGCCTTCTTCATCAACTATTATCACTTGGGCACCATTAGTGGTGGCCATTGCTTACTTTGCTCTATGCTTAAAACTCAATTGGTTTATATAAGCAACCAACATAAAATAGCCACCGTTGGATCTTTCGTGTACTTTGACTTCAATTTCAAAGAATGCATTTAATTTTTGATAAGGACAAAGAAATGATATCTGTATAATAGTGAAGGGTTTATTTAATTATTTAATTTGTGCCATGATGACACAAGTTTAGAAGTGTTTAATGAAGACAAATATTTTTTTAAATAACTTAATTTCCATATAAAACACGAGTACTTTTGGTAGATATCATAAATTTAGAAAATTATTAATATCAACAAACATGAAAGCATGGTAATTTAAGTTCATTTAATGCCTCTTAACATTTACCACCATGACACAAGTTAGAAATTCGGAATAATTAAAGCACAAGAAATGATAGAGTAAAATAGAAAGGTTAAGGGGACATCATTGTCACAACTCACAACTTTGAAAACTACAAATAACAAATTTGAATAGCATGATGTTTGTTACCATTACCATGTCATCACCCGCTTAAGGTTGTTGTGTTTCCGAATTGAGAAAAATGAAAAATGGAAAAAAGATAATATAAATGGATACAAAGACAAGTACTTTTATATTTCGTGTTTCCTAGATACGATCATAAAGATTAATCATTAGTCTAAGGCGTGGATGATCCGACTACCAACAGAAAATTCTTACCACTTCAATTTTAAAATAATTGTTCGTCGACAAAAATATCTTAAGTGATGGCCGGTAATATATGATAAACTCGATCAGAATTCTCTATCTATTTTTAGTACAGACATTTAATAGGAAACATGAAGAATAAATTAGAAACAGATGAATATTTATTTTACTTTCCGCTCCTTCGTTAGTACATTTGAGATAAATTTTGGAAGTGAAATTTGCACAAAAGAATTTTATATTTGATTAAGAACTTTTATTGTTTTGTGGATGGATATTGATGTTTTTCTCCAAAAACAAAAAATGATTAATTATTCTTTAGTGTTGTGATAGCTTTGCCGGGCTTGAACACCCGTAATTTACCAATTCGTCTTTGAAGATTAAAGATGATTATGATTTAATGTACTTGGTATTTGCTAGTATAACCAAGTAACCAACAACTACATTATTGATTGAAAAATATACAAAATACTATAGACTTATAGAGTATAAGTACACAATTATTCACAAAGAATTGATATGAAATGTTAACATGAACTATAGTAGGAGTAGTTATTATGAGTGGACTGATATCTCTAACATGACGGCTTATAAATGATGAGTAGAAAGATATGCAACCGATCGAAACTCGTCATATATATTTATTACTTGCACGTACCTTTTGCTATAAAGTTTCCTTTTCACCCAACTCCATGCGTTCTTCTTAACTGCAACCCTTATCCCTGAAATCTTTTTTATGAGCCTCCTATTTCATATGGTTGGGTGTTATTAGGTTGTTGAGCTGATATGAGTTAATCCCAAACATATGAAAATGTGCATTACATTGAAACAAACTACTTTCCAAGTTTTAGTTGATAATACAATGTTACGAGCCTCGACAGATCAATCTTCTTTAGGCAAGATCATTAAGTGCGTTTTCAGAACTCTAGTTGTACGTACATAGATGAATGTTACATCTTGCTAACCATCTTCACAAAGGGCTTGTGTATCAATAATACTCATGTTCCTCAACTAAATAGTTGTCGTTCAAAAAAGATTTACTGCATTTTATATGATAATTTTGATATGCTCGCATTAAGTTTTATTGATGTAAACGGATAGAAGAGTGTCTCATTCAACTCGTATAGAAACTTATTAAAGTCGTTGCCAGATATTAATGAAGTAAGAAAAAAAGATAGCAAAAGTCAACTATGCTAAAGTAGTATAGTTTCAACTTTCAAACATCAAGTTGTGGTGCCATAAATTAGATACTATTAAAACATTGGTCCCAAGTCTTATTATTAGAATGTGTGAACAAAGTAGCATGAAATCATAAATAAGTAGGGCATCAGTTGAGAAGCCAAATTAGATAAACTACTAACTGCTTTTTCATGCACCATCGTCACGCTCACATGATGAAAATTGTCAATGTAGGCTTTTAAGTAATAAACTTTTTAATCTTATCAAACTAAGATGAAACTTATTCAGTACCTCGTACATACAAACTGTACCCGAATCATCTTTGTTGACTATACATAAGAATCCCGTTTTCACAAATAGCCCCTCCAAACCAATGGAAGTATCTTGTTACGTAAGCTTTTCTGCTTATGTAACGGGCTGAGATATGGGATTCACTCATATCTTTTGTACTTAAACGTTTTTTGGAGTATAATATATTTACCAGGTTTTTTGACTTTTTAACAAAAAAAAAAAAAAAAAAAAAAAAAAAAAAAAAAAAAAAAAAATCGAGTAAAATAAGAATCAAAATCCTCTCGAGTTGTGTCACGCATTATTGATCATAGTGAGTTTTGTCGTGAGAGAGGAAATGCACAAGTGAAGTGGCCAGTCGAAAAAAAAAAAAAAAAAAAAGTTTTATATATGTAGCTTAATTATGACCAGTGAGTATGATGTATCATGTTTGACTTAATTTGAGATGACAAAATCTTAGCCCTATGCAATTTCAGATTATTAAGTTAGGGCGGGCGATCACAAAAAGTTGCAAATAATTGTTGTCTTATTGGATTCGAGTTTAGAACTCTTTTATAAAGTTCAAATGATCGTGTACCTTTTCTGAGGCATGCAGTAAATAAAAGTATAATACGTATCCTTTGTGGTGCAAGCTAAGTCATGATGCATTTTTTTTAAACGGCATTTTCATTAAAAAAAGACTAACTAGCAAGGAGCTAAAGAGAATACAAAGTAACATTACACAGCCTGCTACAAGCTCAAATAGAACCACCTATTGAATGTAACCAAAACTAAATTGCCTAACCCTATCACGATCGTAGAGAGACATAAGAAGTTAAAGACAACTCCAAGTTTGTCTTTGCCCATCGGATTTGAGTTAATAGTAGCTAAATACTTTGGGATTATATTGTTCACCAATCGTTTTTGTGGATTTCATCTAGAAATCCTAAGTCTAGGATAAGTTGGATAGGTTGGTTAGGAAATCCTATTGATGATACTTTCTTACTGTAATTGTTTCGTTTTCTAGCTTTTGCTAGTTTCTATATATAATAACGGCGTTCAAAAAAAAAAAAAAAAAAAAAAAAAAAAAAAAAAAAAAAAAAAAAAAAAAAAAAAAAAAAAAACTTCACAAAATTAGTCATTTGGCTGATTTTTATTTTATTTTATTTATTTTTTTCTTCTAAAAACCTCGCAATCTTGGTATATATTATCACTTTGGCAAATTTTTTTTTTTCTCTTGCACCAAGTTGTCTATAAATGAAGGAAATGGTGTGATCACACCTTTGGCGGACATGGAATTGAACAGAAAATATACTAATGCAATTGTGATAATTGACATATACATTAACCAGAACTGATTATCAAATAGGCTTCACTGGAGTGGCATATGTTTATTGATATAACATTATGAATATATATGTTGATTAACAATCAACATTTTAGAGTTTCTTTAGGCAATCTGATAAGATATTGCAAGGTTTTTTAAAAAAAAGGGTGTACATGTAATTTACAAACCATAACGCTAGCGCCAAGATTCAAATGCATCTTCATGAAGCATTTTGATTGTGAGCGGACGAGCGGTTATACGATATTCAATTGCTAGTTGCTTGTTATCAAACAAACTTTATAATTAAACCTTATAATTAAACCACTTGTTGTTTGTCACTAGTTGCTCCAAAACGTCCATTTTACAATTAAACCGCTAGTTGTTTGTCACTAGTTGCTCCAAAACGTCCGCAAGTACGAATAACTTATCCACCGCCTAACAGTGTATCTGCATCTCAATTAGTAATTTTCTATACAGTGTATAAATGTGCATCTCATGCAGGTAATTTGTTATGGAGTAAGTAACTGTTAATTTTCTATACATTATTGAGGCAATACAGCTTGAGCTCAATNCATGTTTTTTCTCAAATTTTGGTTGGTCACTAACACGTATCTTAGAAAATCATATGAACTATCTTTACATTAAATTGAACTACCAGATCAACTCGATACATGCGCAGCCTCCATCTTTGAATCTGTCATAGTATTAAACCCAGTTGGTACACTTGTCATACACATCATAAACAATGCTACAGTGTCTTTCTCACAGTCACCCCCAAATATGTTCACTATATTCTACTTGCTATAGTTATCGTCTTATCTCTATTCCATCGCTAGCCTTGAGTTACATTATCACAACTATCTTTTAAGGATTTAAATATGTAAGAGGTCGTTTTAGATGTTGTTACAAAGATCACATTATAGTACCAACAAACTATATAGATTCATTTAATCATACTTATAAAAATAATGTGTTCTTTGTAACAACATCTAAAACGACCTCTTACATATTTAAATCCTTAAAAGATAGTTGCGATAATGTAACTCAAGGCTAGCGGTGGAATAGAGATAAGACGATAACTATAGCAAGTAGAATATAGTGAACAGTTTTGCTAATCTCTGCCCACTGGGCATTTAATACTTTGCCCGGTAGGTAGAGATTAGCAAAACTCATTATAGTATTATCAACTATTTTAAGTGATTGTGTTTTACTTTAAACCAACAGTCTTATACAAGTTTAGCTCAAGATGAGTTACAAGGTGCGGAATGCACACTCGTTATAGTTAGCTTAATATCGTCACGACAAAGACACGGAGGTACCCGCGCCACCCTTTGTTGGGTTTTCCCGCCAAAACCAAACAGACGTGTCTTTTACGAACCAACACAATAGTTGGTAAATAATAAAAAATAACTGAATTTCAGTTGTTGGTTATAACCACATTTTTTATCTAAATGACTGAATTTTGGTTGGTGGTTATAACCGCATTTTTTGTCTCATTTACAAAACATAACATAAAATTAAACAACACTCTTAACGTTTCCGATTGATTTCTCGTGCCCCTAAATTTCAATTGCCGACATGTCTTATCCGATTAATGATTTTGTGAACCAAATGCATATAGGCTTGAAATACTTTAATGAGAAAGTGATTCCACGATTCACATTGATATCCATATTATCATTCACACACGAGTAAATTTCCTACATATTTGTGTATAAAACGACACTTCATAGCACTTGGATACATGCAATCAAACCTTTTTATTTTTCGAGGCATGTATAAGGTATGTTTGGCAGAAAGTTTACGGGAGAGCTTGTGTTACAGGCTACCATCATCATTTGGGTGCAGAGTTAGGAGACTCCTTGGTCGTAAGTGATTTGATAGAGATGATATGTATAGTACCTAATGGTTAATATCAAGGCTGTCAAGATCGCGATCTCGCGTGAGATCGTTTTTGTCTTTGCAAGATCGAGATCGTACGATTGGATCGTGATCCTACGATCCTACCAATTTGTCATAGTTTGTAAACAAATGATAAACGAGTCAAACTGTTTTACATTTCTACTCAACGTCAAAGATAAAATTCATATAATATCCTCTTGAAAATAACAAAGTCCAAATTTCAAACACCAAAGTAATAGTAAAACACAAAAAATTCAAGTTTCAATCGTTACATTAACGATTTAGTGGAATAGTATTACATAACATGCGTCCTAAACGTCTCAAAATTACGAGCCAACTAGATGATTTCAAGGAAACAAACGTTTCATTAGTGGCATTCCAAAATATACCATTTGATTAGTTTAATCACAATGAAGTAAAGTAAATTGAATTATTGAACACTTTTAGATTATAATTTATTTAGAAAAAGTAGAAAAATAGGTATAAACTATAATCTATTTAGAAAATGAAACAACAGTGGTTTACTTATTAGACATTAGTAAAACTCATGTTTGTTTTTTGGCCTAAGAAAGTGAGATGGACTTAAAAGATAGAAAAAGTAAAAAAAAAAATAATAATAAAAAATAAAAAATTATAAAAACAATAAAAAAAGAGTAAACTACACCGTTCGTCCTTGTGGTTTGCGTTGACTGAAGCCTATAGTCCTTTGACCAAAAAAGTTGCACCAATCGTCCTTAAGTCAGAAACGTTATGCGCCGTTAGTCCCTACCTCTAACGGGGTCCACTAACGCTCGTTAACTTGTTTTCTCATGAGGGTATAATCGTCATTTCGCACCATAAGGACGAACGGTGCAAGGACGAATGGTGCAATTTTTCGCTTTTAGTCCCTTTTTTAATGCTTTCGTCAATTTTTTTAGTTTTCGTCCGTTTTTTACGTTTTCGCCCGTTTATTTTATGTTTTCGCCCGTTGTTTACGTTTTCGCCATTTTTTTTATGTTTTTGCCTATTTATTTTATGTTTTTGTTCGATTTTTTACGTTTTCGTCTGTTTTTTTAAGTTCTCGCCCGTTTTTTTACGTTTTCGTCTGTTTTTTTTACGTTTTTGTCTTTTTTTTACGTTTAGCCCATTTATTTTACGTTTTCGTCCGGTTTTGTCTATTTGTTTTCGCCTGTTTTTACGTTTTCGTCCGTTTTTTACGTTTTCGTCTGTTTTTTAACGTTTTCGCCCATTTTTTTTACGTTTTCGTCCGTTTTTATACGTTTTCGTCTATTTTTTGCGTTTTCGCCTATTATTTTACGTTTTTGTCTGTTTTTCTTACGTTTTTATCCATTCTTATCCGTTTTTTTTCTATTTTTCTTACGTTTTTATCCATTCATATCCATAAGAAAAACGGACAAAAACGGATAAGAATGGATAAAAACGTAAGAAAAACAGACAAAAACGTAAAAAATAGGCGAAAACGCAAAAAAATAGACGAAAACGTAAAAAAGGACGAAAACGTAAAAAATGGACGAAAACGTAAAAAAACAAACGACAACATAAAAGAAACGGATGAAAACGTAAAAAAACAGGCGAAAACGTAAGAAAGACGGACGAAAACGTAAAAAATGGAAGAAAACGTAAAAAAAATGGGCAAAAACGTAAAAAAATGGGCGAAAACGTTAAAAAATAGACGAAAACGTAAAAAAACGGGCGAAAATATAAAAAATAGACGAAAACGTAAAAAACGGACGAAAACGTAAAATAAACGGGTGAAAACGTAAAAAAACAGACGAAAATGTAAAAAATTGGGCAAAAAATAAAAAAAAAAACAAACGAAAACTTAAAAAACGGGCGAAAACATAAAAAACGGACGAAAACGTTAAAAAACAGACGAAAACGGAACAAAAACGGACGAAAACGTAAAAAACGGGCGAAAACATAAAAAACAGACGAAAACGTAAAAAACGGACGAGAACGTAAACTAAACGGGTGAAAACGTAAAAAAAACAGACGAAAACGTAAAAGAAATGGAAGAAAACGTAAAAAAACGTGCGAAAACTTAAGAAAAACAGACGAAAACGTAAAAAAACGAATGAAAACGTAAAATAAATGGGGAAAAACGTACAAAAACGGACGAAAACGTAAACAACGGGCGAAAACATAAAATAAACAGACGAAAACGTAAAAAAACAGACGAAAACAAAAAAAAAATGGACGAAAGCGTTAAAAAAGGGACTAAAAGCGGAAAATTGCACCGTTCGTCCTTATGGTGCGAAATGACGATTATACCCTCATGAGAAAACAAGTTAACGAGCGTTAGTGAACCCCGTTAGAGGGAGGGACTAACGGCGCATAACCTTTCTGACTTAAGGACGAGTGGTGCAACTTTTTTGGTCAAAGGACTATAGGCTTCGGTCAACGCAAACTACAAGGACGAACAGTGTAGTTTACTCTAAAAAAAATAACTCGGATCGCATAATGATCTTACGATATTACTTACGATCCTACCACATATGCGATCCTACCACGATCATACACAGTTTTAGCTAGTGAACACATAAACTCGTACGATCCTACGAGCTTACACGCGATCTTGATAGCCTTGGTTAATATACTACATGGCTTGTTTTGTGATCTACAGTATCTAAGAATTTGTTTTCGAAAAAAAATAACACTGTAGATTTGCAATTGTTTTTTGAATAATAATTTTGTATATAAAGTCCATTAGTTCGTCTAGCATTAAAGGATTGTCTCTTTGTTACGTGTATTTATATGTTGTTTGTACAGACTTTTCATTTATCAAATATACAAGTTATTATATTTGTCTTTGGTTTCTACATTGTATCAAGAGTCATGAAACCGCATCTTTTGTCGTTGAATGTTTTTTGGTCTTTGCCGTTGATATGTTTACTTGCTCCAATTTTCTATTAACAATTCATCTCCACTGGTTCGTTAAGACATTCTACCGTGGGTTTCACACCATCATGTGGCTACATCTTTTGTTCAACTAATTAGTATCGTATTGTTAGTTTTTAATTAAATCATTATAATTGAAATTTGTTAGTGGGACGGTGGTAAACATATATTGAATTTGGTCATTGGATACTGAATTTGATTACTCTATTCGATGTTGATATATGTGAAGGCACATATATGGATTGCATAGAATTAATTGTTAGTTTTGTCTTGGTTTTATTTATTTGTTAATAATCTTGATTTCTGTTTGATTTCGATGGTGGTGTATATTGCTCGAAAATAAAGGGGGTAACTGAATTTGGTTATTTGATATTGAAAGAAGTGCATGATTGGATGCGAGGAAACAGTGGGAAGGTAAAGAAAGGGAATATTCAAAAACTAGGACTCAAATGGGACGTTGAGGGTGACGAGAATACAAAATTTTTGCACTCGTACGTGAAACGAAGAAATAATAAAAGTAACATAAAAGGGCATATGGTGAATGGTATATGGTGCGAAGATCTTAAGACATCAAAGCTGAAATGGCTAGACATTATAAAACCTTGTTTTTTGAGGGAACAAAGTCGAGGCCAAGCTTCTCTTGTAACAGGATAGACAAATTTTCAATGGAAGACGCTTGAAGCCTTGAAAGACCGGAGGAAGAAAAAGAAATATGGGAAGCGATTCGTGGTTGTGGGGGGAGATAAAGCTCTCGGTCCCGATGGTTTCAACTTCAAATTCATTAGAAAAGTTTGGGATATCATCAAGACGGATCTAGTCGGGCGATCACGTTGTTCTGGGATTCTATGGAGATTTCAAAGGGTTATAATGCTTCGTTTATCACTTTAACTCCTAAAGTGAAAGATCTTATTGGACTAGGAGATTACCGTCCCATCAGTCTTATCGGTTGCTATTACAAAATTGTTACAACGATTCTGGTGGAAAGGCTAAAAACTGTGGTGGGGTTATCATAGGTGATGTACAAAATATGTTTATAAAAGGCAAGTTCATTCTTGATGGGGTTATCATAGCAAACGAGACGATGACCTACTTGAAGAAAACAAGGAGAAAAGTTTAATTTTCAAAGTGGATTTCCAGAAAGCTGATGACATCAAATAAGTATATTTTATTAGCATCATTTATCCTATGTTATTTGCTTGTTTTATATTATGTTATATGAGAATCGAAACTTAACCGCTTACTTTTGTAATTCTCAGTTATGAACAAGCATTTGGTGAAAGTTAGCTATTTTGGACGTAAATTGGAGCAAAATGAATCAAGTTGGAAAAGTCTACTAAACTGACGAAGAATACGCCGTATCATTCTTTACAGATGCGCCGTATAACAAGACTTGGACGAATATGAAGACCATTGCCTGACTTTGAAGCATGCGCCACATGGATTTATGCCATGCGCCGTATATGAAACTTTGGTCAACGAGGAAAACCCAACTTGTTCTACTCCAGATACGCCGTATTACATTCCAGACATACGGCGTATCAATCTCAAGACTTCACCAAAGATGATCCAAGACACAGAAGGTCATGCGCCGTATAAGAGATCGAAGATACGTCGCATCTAAAGGCGGTGTACGAATATTCGTGCATATTATAATCTTGGACTGCACGCGAAGTTACCTTGATACACCGCATCGGACCAATCCGATGTGCCGTATTGGCCATATACAATCCTTACCAAGAAATCAAGTGAAGATTAGAAGCTTAAAGAAGAAGTCAAAGATTACAAGTCGACACTTGAAGATGCTTTCGTATTTTGGCCGTAAAATCTTCATCCGGGCTCCGTTTTAGTTGATTCAAGCGGCCACAGAAAGAGAAAAAGGAGATCTATTTGATTCTGAAGGAGATGCGGTGCATTGGGTCTTTAGATTTGCCATATTGGGTGATGCTTCATATCAGAATTCTAGATACGCCATATCTGGTCAGTTTCAGACTTGGAGGTTACGTTTACTAATAGATGTGGCGCATCTAACTCTCTAGATGCACCGTATCGACCCCGATTTCAGAATCTATAAATACCAGACTCATTAACGAATTAGGGTATCCATGGGAACCCTTAGGGTCATTCCCAAACGATCAAGACCCCTCCAAACAGCAGAAGATCAACCTTGAAGACCTAATTATCCTTGAAGAACATCTCCAATCATTTTGAGCGTATCATATTCATTATGTTTAATACTCTATTCATTATGATTATGTTTATGTGCTTTGTTACAGACATTATGGGCTAACACTCTTATGTGCTAGCCAAGTTTATAATTATTTGATGTTTTGATGTGTTCCTAATTCGATTGGTTGCTCGGTCTTCGTTTTAATTACTTATGTTCAGTAGTTTTGTTCTATTGTATTAGTAAGCTTTAATCCATCAGGATTGATGGGCAGTTATCGACTACCATACCGCTCCCCTTAAAATTGCTTTCCCATCGATTAAAGTTTATATGATATTTTTTTGGTGACTTATATTAGTGCATTGATAACCTCTGTGTCTATCAGTGGTTTGTTCGGGGCTGCCATACCTCCTCCCACGGTTACGTAACTAACCTGATCAGTTAGCAAATAACTTTTAGACATAAGTAATCATCAAAGGGTTTACTCGCCGATATAATGAGATCCAACGAGACAGATTAGATTACGATACTCATCATATAAAACTAACAATAAAACAAGTGATAAGCTACTTAATTATAAACACAGTAATTATTAAGCAGCTTTATGCGGATTCCTATTAATTGTGACAGGATTAATTGAATGGAATCTAGACTCTAGGAAAACGAGAGTTAGGATTGACCGCGCCTAGTCATGAGCACCATCACTGCAGGCCTTAGGAATTCATCAAAACTTAATCATATATGACTAAACTTGGTTAACACGTTCTTCTTGTCTATTGGTATCTTCATAACTTCTATTGTTTGTTTAGTTTAATTAGTTTAATATAAAACCAAATCCGTGTCAGTCTCTCAGGCTGAACCCTCCTTTGCTTTAGTTTAGGATTAATTTAGTAGAGTCGAATACCTTTAGAATTAGTACATTCGAAATCCACTCTTTGTGATCGAAACCCTACTTACCAACTAGGCTACATTGATCGGGTACACTGCCTGTTAGTGTTGTTATAGGTTAAGTCAGAAAAATATAAATATTAAAACTTGATAAGGAATAATCACCTATACAATGACACATCAAGTTTTTGGCGCCGCTGCCGGGGAGTGAATTTATCTTTTTGCTAATTTTATTGGTATTTTTCTGTTTTTAGTTTGTTTTTGTGTATTTAGTTTATTTTTTTACTATCTGTGTTGTCTGTCTCAGAAGGGAGATACAGCGTTTTCTTGTCTGTGAATACGGCGCATCTGTCTGTTTTTAATACATCGTATTCTTGTCTGTGAATACGGCGTATTGACGCTTTGTGGGCAAAATTTTTTTTAGCTTGTGTAATTTTTAATTTTAAAATTTTCTAAGAAATTTTGTTACAGGAAGCTAATACGGTGTATCCATTGTCTGTTGGATACGACGCATTAACTTGTATCGATACGGCGTATCCATTGTCAGTTGGATATGGCGCATCGATCTTCTGTAACCCAAAAAAAAATATTTTTTGTTTTTTATTTCTTGTGTTTATTTAATTTTATTAGTTTAGTTTTTATTTTTGTTTAGTTTACTGCTGTTCTTGGTTGTTTATCTTTCAGGTAATAATGAAGATGGACAATCCAGAGATTACTATGGATGAATATCTTAAGCTTAGTAGAGAAATATCCTTGTGCGATAATAAGGTGTACGATTGGGAAAGAGCAAGATATGGTGCACAAGTCATCAATGATAAAGAACCCATGATGAAAGAATACTTGTTATAAAAGCAGGAAAAGTCAGGGAAAGAAAGAAACAAATTGCCATTTCGACACACTTGGACTTTATCGAATGATGATGATGAAGAAGAATCATATGATTTTGATGCAATTAGGTTTCCGGCAATAGTTATTGATGATGTTATTTCTCCGGAAATTGCACAAGATGAAGAAGAGTCACAAGTGTTTGATTTGAATGAAAATCCGGCAATTGTTTACAAAGAAGGTTATTCATCCGTAGTGCTTATGATGAAAATGAAGATGAATGTGGAACAATGGTGTATAGTGCTATTACTTGTGATTTTCCACCTGAGTTGGAAGATATATTCTCATCCTATCAAAAACACTATGATGATATTCCATCGGATGAAGATAATGAGTATTCTGATATTGAAAAGTTTGATGCTATTGTGTGCGATAACATACCGCAATTGCCACAACATAAGGAAAAATTTACGACTGTAACGGATAAGCCAGGTTATGACCCAACGAGGGATTGTGAAGAATTCTGGGATGACTTATTCGAGGCGGATATTTGGGACGAAGATGAAATTGCAAGACCACTAGTTGAAGATGGAGACTCACAAGATGAATTGGAGTCACTTACAACAAAAAGTGGTACAAATTTATTAAATATTATTGATCCCGTTACTAATTATCTTGCTAGTTTTCCTAAACAGGTTGCAAAAAAAATAGATGATGAGGTGGATTATATTACACTACCTAATGAAGCATATAAAGCACTTGTTATCAACCCGATTTTGGCGGAGCCCGGGAAAGAATTCAAGGATGAGCTGATGAACACGAACATGATTGAAGAGGATGATTTCAATCCTATGAAGGATAAAGAGGAACTCGAACTTTTACTCGCCAAAGACCCTTTCTCATCTTTTATGGAAGTCAAGGGACGCCTTACTACCAATGGAACAAACGAAGAAGAAAGGAGATTCATTGATCGTCAACATACTACTCTCTCACATGTAATGTTCATGTCATCCAATTTAACAACTAAACCAGGTAAGGAAATGAACGAAGTACACATATTGCCAAGATATTATCTTTACATATTTCTTCCATCACTACTAGTAGCAAATATCCACCCTTATGGTGCTTATTGCTACTATCACCCGCACTTGATTCCAAGTGGGGGGAACAACACCCTATTACATAGTAAATAAGGGTGGAGTCAGGCTCGTGAATCTAACAAAAACAAGCGCTTCGTGGGAGGCAACCCACGCTTGTCTTTTATTTTCTTTTTAGGATATTTTAATTTTTGTATTTTTGTCAGTTGGTCAATGCGGCATATGCACTTTTAGTGGATGTGGCTCATTAACCCCTGACGTGCATTTTAGTATTTCCTATATGTTGTTGATGCGGCGTATCCAATATTCTATGGATACGGCGCATCGACACTCTGACCTGTAATTTTTCGTAGTTTTATTTTTCTAACCAATGATTAACGAGATGTTCTCGAGTCTATTTTTCTGTGGTCTCTATATTTTTACAGGTCTGGACAATTGAAGATATTGATGAACTCCCACATTACATATGCTCGCATTCTTACTATGGAGGATCATACCAAGCAAATCTCAGGGGAGTTTTCCGTTCTAATTCTTTCTATTTCTTATTTTTAATTTCAGTTTTAAAACAACGAGGACGTTGTTTATCTTAAGTGGGGGATGGAGAATTAGAACGTTTACTTGTCCTTATTTTTCAAAATATGCTTAATATGTACTTAATATGCTTAAATTAAAAATTTTTCTAGCATGTTTTTGTTTAATCTAAGTTGCATAGCTGCACACATAACCTTATTTTTAAAAATTGTGATCTTATCAAAATTCACAAATCTATGAGTGTGCCGGTGACTTGTAAACTTTAGAACTTGGCTTGTATACTATTCGAGACCACCATAATAAGTATTATTGATATAATTGGAGTGACTTGTCTAACTTGGTAAATTTCTAGGATTACACCCAAAAAGCCTATACATGTTATGTTTATTAACTAACTACACTGGTTAGTTAACCCCCGTATAAACCCTTTTGTTTACTCTCATTTTTAGAGTAAGATACCCCTAGAAAAACCCTCAGAGCCATTCCTTTCGTTTCTTACACCAATGTTAAATGTTTAGTTACACCCTTACACCTTAGCCTACCCTGTAGATTTAAGTCCGTGGTTAGTTGCTTTTGGTAAAAGTGTATTTCCCCGCGTTTCCTGTGTTTGTGTGCGTATTATTATCTATGGTTAGGTCGGAAATTGTACAATGCAATGGGAAGTGAAAGTAGATATTGTATTTTTGATTTTCTTGTGTTTACTACTTTCACTATTATTTTTATATCTGAATGAAGACTTTTTGTGATGGTGAAGTGGTGAAATTTTACACCATTAGTGTCTCTAATTCAAAAAAAAAATTTGAAAAAATCTGAAAAGAAAAAGAAAGAAGAAAGTTGGAAGTTTGTTAAACCAACGATGTAAAGTTATGTAAGTGGTTCATATGGCCACTATCTGTTGTACTATACATATGGATTGCAAGGGAGTTGGCCGTTATGGGAACACCAACTAAGGTTTATTCTTTGATTGAGATATTATTGAGTCTAATTCGTGTCTACCCAAAGCGTGAGTTTCAAGTGAAAGCATGAGTAAGTCAATGATATGTGTCTTATTCGTGGGATGGTTGGGAAAGTGACTAACCACACATTAGGACTTAATCTATTTGTTTTGTATTTTTTATTTTACACTAATTTATATCCCAAATATTATCCATACCCAACTGTATTGCTTTATTCATTGTTAGCTTTCGAGCATCCGGATATGATGATGGCCAAGTGAGAATATTAAATGTATGAATAAGGTAGTGACAATCCGAGTATTAGATTAATTGACTAACGCGCCAGCGATCTAGTGTGTGACTTGGTGACCATCCGTTATGCAAATAACGCGCTAGCGATCCAAGAAGTGCACTAGTGACCATCCGTTAGTTGAAGCGTCAAGGACTCGCGCCAGCTAATGAGGCGAAAAGTGTTACGCTTTTAGGGGGTCATTTAATCCCTAAATCGTTATTTTATGATCAAATATTGCCTTAAATCGTTCCTTTTGTCATTTTAGGTACTTTCAGGAGGAATTCTCAAAAACATTGCATTTTGGACGTTTTTGGAGCATAAAAGTGAAGAAAACGACAAAGTCCCAAATCAAGCTGGAATTCCTACCTGACGGCGTCAAGCTTTGATGCTGACGCCGTTACCTTAAGATGAAGAAGTGGATTCGGACTCTACTAGATGACCAAGGAAGGACTCAAAGGTGTTAAGAAATGTAGGCCGTCAGGTGTTAAGCTAAAGAGAGACGGCCCAGAAGGTTTAAAGAGTGACGGCGTCAGAAGTAAATCTAGGTGATCCGATAACCCTAGACACGGCGAGTTGACGGCGTCAGGACCTATAACCTGACGCCGTCAAAGTATAAAATCTATATATACTTTTCCAATTTTCATTCATTAAGTGTGTAACTTTTGGGAGAACTTTAGGGATAAACCCTAGCTCGAATTCTTAGCCTTTTTCAAGGGGTTTTCACCCTTGTTTCATCTATGATTAATTAAAGATAAGTCTTCCATCAAATCATTCAATATGTCTATGTGTTGCATGATTATATCTTATGCTTGTCTTTTAATTAACATGTTAGGCTAGGTTTCTCTTGTGTTTGCTTAGATCTAATGAAACCTAGCTATTGATTGCTTGTTGTTGGTTTTTATCAATTGTTGTGGGTGGGTGATGTCGATGTTAGGCTTAAGAAAACTGGCTAACTTCCTATTGGTAACTTGCTTGAACGTCTTAAGAAACATGAATCGGATGTGTATTACGATTATATGGTTGTATTTAATGCATAGGTAATTACTAGTGATTTCATAGTTTGGATACTAAACGTGTCACTATAGAACGAAGTTTGCACTTATAGAGTTAGGGAAGATCGTACACGGCCCTACGAATGGTTTAAAGGAATAAAACCCGTCATCCACACAATTATAACAAACCAATTAACCGGTAAAAGATAGCTAGGGAGTAAGAAAATCTAAGTAAACACACCTTTCTCCATATAAGTTTCACAACCACTTTTATTTTCTTGTTATTTTATTTTATTTGCAATTGTAGTTAATTGGGTTAGTTGACTAACAACTAATTCCGCCCACTCTTCCAAATACCCGAGATTTTACTTGCTTTCATTAAATATAAAAATACAAAAAGAATCATCCCTCAACCCTTAGACCTAAATTAGAGTAGTTTTCAATCCTAACGACACCATTCCTCGAGAGAACGATCAATCCCCCGGTACTTGCCACTACACTATACTACATCGGTCAGGTACACTGCCTGGTGGGGATTGTAAGCTTCTCAAGATCCCTTGAGAGGTAAAACCTACTGTGTAGGTCGCAAACCATACACATCAAGTTTTTGGCGCCGTTGCTAGGGAATAGTTATTGCTTAGGTTGAAATTTATTTTTTATTAGGTCTACTCACTAGATTCCTTTCTAGTGAGAGTTTTATTTTATTTTTCTAGGATTTCTTTAGTCTATCTCATTTCTTCGTTCCTTTGTTCATGATCACTATCATTCCTTTTTGCTCAAATCCTCCTTAGCCATCATGGTGAACGAAAATCTCTCTAATCTTAGAGTCACTCGGAATCGTAGTTCCTTAAAAGACCTTATTCCGCCCTATGCAGAAACTGAAAGGGAAATGCGTAGGTTAAGGCGACACACTTCGACATCTGAACCAATTGGCATCGCCATCAACTTTGATGAAGCCTTTTCTGAAGAGGAATCGGATCATCACACCAAACCCCCTAGCCCCCAATCCCATCACGACACGGAAATTTCTGAGAATCATGTCCCCAAGTGCCTCAAGGATTACTCTTCTCCCACCCCTCGTGGCTTTTCTAACGCTATTGTTTTTCCAAATGAACACACAAAAGGGGTCTTCCGTGCAACCGATGTTTGGCTTATCCAAAGTGTATGCAAGTTTCATGGATTGAAAACTGAAGATCCAATCCAACACATCAAAGACTTCCTGAAAATAGTGGACACCATCCATACGGACGGGGCCACTAGAGATACCTCCCGGCTACGGTTCTTTCCTTTTACCCTTCAAGATAAAGCCAAGGAATGGTACACTAAACTTCCTTCCGAATCCATTTTCACGTGGGAATAGCTCATCTCAAAATTCTATGAAAAGTTCTTTCCCGTAGGAAGGACCTCGGTACTTAGAGACAAACTCCTCCGATTCCGCGGTGGACAAGCAGAGCCCATTCATAAATCCTGGATTAGATTCAAGGATCTAATAAGACAAGTCCCCCATCATGGCATTGAACTCTGGCTTCTTGTCCAAATATTCTATGATAGTATCTCTCAAAACGACCAGAAGGGAGTAAATAATTCGGTAAAAGGGAGAATATCCAAGTTAAGTGCTGAGGAAGGATGGAATAGGATTGAGGAATATGCTCAAGATCAAGATGATACATGGGATGATCCCGATTCGATCATGAGCATATCTGAGGTCACAAAAGACCCTTCTTTTGAGAGCCGGCTAAGAAAATTGCATGAAAAAGTGTCNATGATAGTATCTCTCAAAACGACCAGAAGGGAGTAAATAATTCGGTAAAAGGGAGAATATCCAAGTTAAGTGCTGAGGAAGGATGGAATAGGATTGAGGAATATGCTCAAGATCAAGATGATACATGGGATGATCCCGATTCGATCATGAGCATATCTGAGGTCACAAAAGACCCTTCTTTTGAGAGCCGGCTAAGAAAATTGCATGAAAAAGTGTCATATCTTGACGGGTCGCAAACCGCTAAACAATTGTCAAACCCATACCTAATTTGCGACCAATGTGGTGGCCCGCACGAAGTGGAGGAATGCGGGGGAGATACCACCACCGAACAAGCGTGTTTGTCGAGCCATGACATCTTTGATGACCCTTCCCTCTTGATTTTTTTATCAAAACAATGATTTTACCCCTTGGGGAAATCTCGTGAGAAATAGGGAAGGAGAAGAAGGTCATGACTTCAAAGTTAGGAGCACTTACGAGGATAACCTTGGGCATTTCACGCATGAAAAAGATCTTATGTTAAAAGGTCTCGACGACCTCATAACTGATCAGCAAAACGACTTAAGGACCAAGTTCGCAGAACACCGAATCAAATCAGAGGAATCATAGCAAAGGCTCATATCAAACGAATCATATCTAAAAGGATCATAGTAAAGTCAAGGATTGAAAGTCATGAGATGTCCCTATTGAAAAGGGAAGAATATCTGTACCTCAAACCGCAGATGAAACCATATCATAAACATAAGGATCGAAAGTTACTCCTTCTTCAGCGAATCTACACGAATTAATGATCGTCTTATTATTTATAATCACATTTTAAATAATCCGATTACTCATTTTAGCCAGCTTTCCATTTTTAGTAACTTTCCTGAATTAGTACTTTAACACTTTAAGGTTATTATTGACAATTTAGGGGGTGTTTGGGATTGCTTATTGAAAATAGATTATTCGTTTTGAAAACGGATAATCAGATAATCTGCTGTTACAAAACGTGGTTCTGAAATGTAGTGTTTGGATTTGCTTATGCTATTTGATAACGCAATAATCAGACAATCAATTTTTTTAGCGTTTAGCAAATGTGATTATTTTGTAACTTAATGCGTAAAATTACAAAATTGGACATTTACATTACCAAAATAGGCTACATGAAAATTAAATGAGAGGGCAATATAGGTATTAAAAGCTTTCATTTTGTGGGCCACATGAGAATCAACTTTTGCGTTTTGCAAAAGCACCACATTCACAGATTATTCAAAACGTGGTTTTGGCTCTATCAAAACGCAAATAATCAATTATTTGAAAAAAGTTCCCAAACACTAATAACTACTTATTCACGTTTTGCAAACGTGATAAGTAGATAATCTACATCATAACGCAAATCCAAACACCCCCTTAATGATATTTAAGGCTTAAAATGACCAATATAATAGTTTAGGTTTTAAAAATGTCAGTATTATAAGCTTAGGGTCTAAAATGTAAATTATCAAAATTAAATATTAAAAGTCGAACAAAATTATTTTTAGAGTTATTTTAAATAAATTCATCAAGATAATAATTTTGGACCCGTCGTTATCATTTTGTATAATTTATTAATCGTACCCATGATATTACTATTTATGCCGCGACTACCCAGATTTTTATAAAATCATGAAAGAATTGTTTATAACCCGACATTGGTATACACACGACACCCTAGTAAAAAGGACCCCAGCGACCCAAAATAAAGACCGAGTCCCTATGCATATTTTATTTGATTTGAAAATATAAGACATCCAAAACCATTTTCGTTATTCCCCTCTACTCTACACCAATGAATTATTAGATCACATATGGTCCTCCTATTCATGCACAAAACAAATTCGAAACATATATGTACGTATGAGTTATTTGTTATTTCATGTAGTAGTTTCATCTTTTGATTTCATGTGATTATCTCCATTCAATACATGCAAGCTTTATTACCTTCTTATTAGCTCGTTACCATTTAGTTTAAAAACAGATTACGACCGAAGGTGTGGATCAAAACATGCACAACAGAGTTGAAACAAAACAGATATGTATGTCGTATAAGATAGATCAAACAACCAAAAACCAATATCTTACTCCACTTTAAAACAGGTTATAATATGTTCTTACCCATCAATACTCACATACAGTCACACTTTTAAACAGCCGCGACAACGAGACGCACTTACGAAATAACAAGGCAAAACACACTATACGACAAACAAATATATTAGTACTCACACATGATTTCAGCCCATGAAGATGACTCACACCCACGACAAATAATTCATATCCAAAACCCCATGCATAAACCTTATATCCTCTCATTATTTTCGTATCATTACGATCAGTTTTTAAGGTTTACTTCTTCGTGCCATTATTCACATTACGTCAATGCATTCGAATGTTTAGTGATTACTAGACTGGTATAACATTATCCCCATGCTTTCCAGATTCAACGTATATTAGTATATTGTTAGCTTATATGTGTCGACAATAACAAGAAAAAATATCATGCAAATGAGAGGTTTAGAGTACCAACGATTGATGCTAAGCACGACACTACTGCCACCAAAGAACCACGAAACAGATCAGGTCCCTAACAAGTCGAACCAAAACTAGAACCAACCCATGCTACTCCTGCTTTCGTACGCCCAAAACAGCCCATCTTCTCAGCCTTCGAAGACTTTCTTGGAGAGCAAATGATTAGTAAATTTTGAGTAATGATTAGGGTTTCAATGTGTGTGAAATAAAATGAGGATCGGTTGGGATTATGGAGAGTGGGGAGTTAGCTTGATCCGGTTCTAATGGAAGTGTGAGAGGGGAGGTTTAACCGATTTTTAGGGGATGAGGAAGACCAAGTTTTTATTCTAAGTTTTCAAATTCTTTATCTCTCACATGTCTCTAAGTGTGTACAAAAGAAAGGAAAATAAAATGGTCCCATGAGTGACATATTTAAGTCGTGTGATGTAGGTAGCACAAAACAAATAAAACCGGACCTATACAAAAATATTTACGTGTGATATATATATCCAAGACAAATCTAAATCGGCCCACAAATACACAAATCTGATCGTGTGAGATGGAGTCCAAAACAAAACATAGTCGTCCCAAATAATGACTTATAAGACGTGTGACACTATGTATACTAGGTTTCCTTAAACTTGAGCCGTTTATATAGATTAGTATTGTCGTGTGATAGGTGCGTTAAAGATGCGTTGATTTATTTCATATAGTTATAGGTTCAGAGTTATATGATACAAAACTTAGAAAATTTTCAAATTATATGGGAATTTTAGGAAAGACGGATTTTCGGGTTTTACATAAACGCTTAACAGAGTTAAACGCCACTAAAGTTAAACGCCTCAAAAAGTTAATCGCCAGAAAAAGTTAATCGCCACTAAGGTAATCGCCACAATAACACTACAGTCCAAGCAAGTCGCTGTCAAGTTGTACTTAATCGCCACGAGAAAAACGCTGCTTGTACTTAATCGCCACCAAGAAAACTACCACAGTAGACTTAATCGCCACGAAGCAACACTTACAAAATCATTCACCAAATCAAACCAAGGACTGATATGACTATTCCAACACTAAACCTATGTAACAACAA
This sequence comes from Artemisia annua, assembly GCA_014162995.1. Lineage (NCBI taxonomy): Eukaryota > Viridiplantae > Streptophyta > Magnoliopsida > Asterales > Asteraceae > Artemisia > Artemisia annua. The sequence continues at coordinate 53,574 of LBNU01003827.1, read as the reverse complement.
CCCTCCTAAGCATAAAAGTACAATCAAAACACATTCTTTAACATCACAAAGATCAAACCAAGGTGTTTTCTATAGAAACTTATTCTAACCAAGTACAACCATAAAAACCAACCACAAATCCGTGAATCTAAGGCCCTAAGATGAAACCTTGGCTCTTGATACCAATTGTAAGATATCACATATCATCAAACTCATATGGTGTACATGGTTGGAACGTTTCAAGAAGAAAGAAAAGAAGAAGAAACTTAGAGAGAGAAAGTACAGAGAGAAAGAAGTTGGCACCTAGAGAGAAAACCAAAAAAAAGAAAATAGATTATAAGAGGTGCACCCTCTCCAAGGATGGAGAGGGTATATATGTACATGAGTTTTGCCACTTGGGCGTGCGACTTGGGCTGCGGATCAGGTATACAGTGGGTAAAGACCCGTCCTTCTTCCGCGAACTAATCTACTACTAATCTACGTTTTACTAACTAATATAAATACTACGAGCTAAACAATGCTGAATCATATCTGGGGTGACCGAATCTTTCTCATACAAAAATCGTATTCCTAACAGTTTTTTATAAAAAGAACCTTGTTAAGCACAGTTGACAATTGGTGCACTTTAATTGCCAATCCATTAATCATGTTGTTTTGTTCCTTTAGTAACAGCTCATGACTACCCTTGAATTCATTAATAACATTTCTTGCTTCATGATGTTCCTTTTCATTTGCTTGAGCAATTAGTAGTGCAAACTCTTCCATGGTAAGGTTTCTTTGTGATCTTCCGAACCAGTTGAGGAAAATATCGAACATTGTACCTGAAAATTAAAAACAGGGAAATTTCAAAGTAAAAACTTCCTAGAGTAAGGGTAAGTTAGAATATTTTCCGTTCGGGAATAAAAAAATAAAAGTTGCTGATATCTGCAGTCGATGCACCGTATCCAGATAACGGGATACGTCGCATCTTATTACGTTAAAATTAAATCAGACTTTTATTCAGAAAACAGATACGCCGCTTAGGAATTAAAATGCGCCGTATCAAATTTATTTATCAAAAATCAATTAAATTTATTAAAATTAAATGCGTCGTATTAACAGAAGCTAATGCGCCGTATTTTCGTTACGTTTCAAAATTTAAGATTTTTGATTTAATAGATGCGCCGTATCGACAAAAATCGATGTGTCGCTTATGTTTAATAATTCGAAAAACTGTTTTTAATTTTTAAAAGTAAATACGCCGCATCTGTTAAAACAGATGCGTCGTATGGCGTTAGGGTTTAGAAAAAATTTCTTATTAAAAACAGAATACGCCGTATCTTGGGGAAAGATGCATCGTATTCGAATTTATTAAACTCGTTGTATTTTATAAAAATTAAACGCAATACGCCGTATCTGTGAAAACAGATGCGCCGTATCATTTGTATCAGCACAATACAACGACAGCAGTTTGCAGAAAAATACAAAAAATAAAAAATAAACAAAAAAATAAGCAAAAATAAAAAAACACACAAAAACAAAAAGTAAACACACAAAAACAGTAAATATGCAAATTATACAATGAATGCAATCTATCTAATATACAACAAAGTTAGTGGCTAGAATCTAATTAAAATACTTTTCAAATTAACAGATAATAACAATTCACTCCCCGGCAGCGGCGCCAAAAACTTGATGCATGTCGCGTGTCGTTGCGGTTTAGCAGTATTAATGCCTACTCAAGTTTAAAATTTATATTTAGCCGACTTATCAATAACACACACACTTAACGAGCAGTGTACCCGGTCAGTATAACTATAATGGTAAGTAGAGTGTCGATCACTAAGAGTGGAACGTATTATCTAGTTATTCTAATCAGTATTTTAATATCCAAGTTAGTTTTACAACCTAAGTTAATACATAAAGGGGGTTTTCAGCCTGAGATACTGGCACGGTTTTAGCTGTAACTAAATTCTAAACTAAACTAATCTACACGATTCAGCGAATAGCAAGCATGTACACAGATAGATACTTGAGACAATAAGAAGACTTGTCCTTATGATTAAGTAGCTTGTCACTTGTTTTATTGCTAGTTTTATATGAAGTGTATATAATTAACCCTTTCTCGTTGGCTCTAATCTTATCGGCGAGTAAACCCTTAATGATTACTTATGTCTATCCTACTTTTCTAAAGACGTTTGATAAAGTAGGCGAGGAAGAGGCATGGCGACCCGATACTAAGCTCAGCTAGACAGAGAGGTTATCAATGCACTAATAAAAGTCACCAAAGACATCAACATATAAACTTTAATTAATGGGAAAGCAATTTTAAAAGGAGTGCATGATCTGCCGTAGTCACATGACACAAGCCCATCAATCCTGATGAATTGAAGCTTACTAATACAATAGAACAAAACTACTTAATGAATTAAATACATGCAGGACCTTCTTACAGCTCTTGTATCTCCTTTTCTGGTGTGTCTTACGCTTCTGCTCGGCTGGAATCGACTTTAGTTTTTGGTATTTTGTCTCTTTTATTCGTATGCAGCCTTGGGGTATTTATAGTTTCTGTCTGAGGAATCGATGCGGCGCATAGAATGAGTAGATTCGGCGCATCGACTTAATTTCGTGTGGGGTCCAAGATTAATATATTCTGGAATATTCATACACCATCTTCAGATGCGGCGTAACTTGATCTTTGTATGCGGCGTATGTTCTTTAACAGTCTTGGATTGTATATGGTGAAATCTTGATAGTGATGTATCTGGAGTAGAACGAGCTTGATCTTCTTCTTTGACCAAAGTTTCATATGCGACGCATATCAGAATGGCATGCGGCGCATTCTTCAAAGTCAGGCAATGGTCTTCGAATTCATCTAAGTATGATATTGGTAAATTAGATAGGATAAATGATGATATAAAATTGTACTTATTTGAGTTCATCATATGCCGCACTTCAAGAAAGGTCGGTGGGCTTCACACTGAATGCTGGTGATCTTGGAGATAAACAGCGGCGGGCTTCAAGTGATTACTTGGCACCAAAGGGTCATTAATAGAGCTGAAGGCCGACGCACTTCAGTGCCTGGATGTGGAGGTCACAACTAATATACAAATGGATGAATAATGTACAAATTATGATTCACAAACAACTTGGATGTGGAGGTCACAACAAGTTGTAATACTTCTTCTCTTGGTAGATTGAAGTATTCTTCTTTTGCACTTGAAACGATGAGGCTTGGATCATTTTGAAACAAAGATTTATGTACATATGATCAAAGGATTTTAGAGAATAGAAACGAGATATAGAACAGAAAGTTTTGGGGTGCAAAAGGTGAGAAAAATCTGTGGAATGAACCAGTATTTATAGGGGGAAAATATTGTTTGGGAGCGTGGGTGGTCCCCTTAATTTGGGTGCCGGTCCCCTTAATTAATTAAGGGGGCCGCCTAATAAAAAATATTTTTTCTTTAGATTTTTTTTGTCTTTTTGTGGGGAAGGTTTTTCGAAGAATATAGCCGTTTTTTGGGTAGAAATTTGATTTCAAAATATTTATTTTGAATAAAACATTTCTTATAAATAAAAATATTTTGTATAAGTTTAGAAGTGTTTGTCCCACTTTATAAAAAATGTAAGGTTTGTAAAAATAAAAATTTCTTTGATCATAAAATGCATTAGACACTTTGTTTATTTATACCTTAAGTGATTTGGATGTCAAAGTGAATATTTACGACTAAATACTTGTTTACATCATAATTTGTAGTTCAATGAGTTTACGTTTTGTGATTATCAAAACATAGAGATATCGATATATGTTAATAACGTTTTTAGGCATTATTTGTAACACCTGGTACTTTTTCTAAAACCTATTTCTAGCCAAACTTCTATTTTCGTACCTGAGATACTTTTAAATTTTTAATGCATGTTAAATTGGGCTTGAGAAGCGTGAGATATATTGGAAACGAGAATTTATTCCTTGATTGACCCAGCACAACCTAGAAAACTCGAATTGTATTGCATTTGCCAAATTATTTGATTTAATTTTAGTTTGAGAAAAACTCTGAAGTTTATGCTTGATTTTATTGGAAAAATTATTTCGTGAAGAATGGCGCAAGTCTCGTAATTTTTCGAGTCCGTTTGCTATGTCGTTTGGACCCCGAAGCGTTTTCGTGAGAAGTTTAGCTCGTTGGCAAAATTAGTCCCTTGAATTACTTTACAAAACCCACCCTACACTTTAATTTATTCCCAACCTACCCTATACTTTTTAATATAAAAACCCACTAATAATATTTTAATTCATTTCATCCACTCATTCTCTCTTACTAAAAAGACACACACACATATTTCTCTCTCTCTCTCTCTCTCTCTCTCTCTCTCTCTCTCTCTCTCTCCTCTCTNCTCTTTTTCCGGCCGACCAACCACCACACCGAACCACCACCGCCGGCCATATTCCGGCCACTGGAAAATATTCCGGCCAACCCAAAAATTCAACTTTTTATATTTTATAGATCAGGACGTCCCCGTTCCGGTTGTACAAGCCGATTTAATCAAAACCACCCCGAACACCCCGAACCACCACCACCGCCGCTCCCCCACTTCGCCACCGCTACCACCGTGAGCCACCACCACTTTCCCACTCTTTTTCCCTTTCTTTTCTTGCTCGGTAACCACCCAAACGCACCCTTTGTATTTTTTTGTTATTTATTTTATTTAGTTATTTATTTATTTCGTATTTATTTGTATTTATTTATTTAAAAACATTAAAAAAATTAATAATAATATTTTCGTATTTTTATTTATTAAAAAATAATAATTTCGAATTTATTTTATTTAATTCGAAAATTTTTATAAATTTTTATATATTTTATTTATTATCCGAAAATAATTTTATAAAAATAATTTTATTATTTTATTATTTATCCGAAAATTTTTAAAATAAAAACATATTTTTTATTTATTCCGAATTATAAAAATTATTTATAATTTATTTATTTATTTTATATATACCAAAATATATATATATGTATATATATAAGAAATATTTATTTTGTTTTATTTATTTAATTATTATTGAATTATTTAATGAGATTTGATGAAGTTGGTATATTGTTGACTCGTGTGGGCCCCCCCTTTGACCAGCAGTTGACCCGGTGTGACTTGGTGACTTTTGTGGATTTCATGGATTATTGGTTATTGATTCGCAAAAATCAATATATATAGTTTATAGTATAGTAATTCAAGGAAATCCGCGAGAAATACGGATTACCCGAGTCGTTCCGTGTGAAGGTGTGAATGGAAATTCGATTTCCGTGTCGCAAAACGTGTAGTGAAATATGGGTAAGATGATAATGATGAATTACACTAATGAAAGGGAAACTAAACGCAATCTAAGTTCTCGGGATCAAATAAAGGCACACGTAATAAGGGGGAAACAAATAACGCGAATAAAAATAAAACGTAAATAAGAAATCGTAATTAAAAAGTGAAAACAAATGAAAACGACTCTTAAATATTCAAAAAAAATTTCTAAAAATTCTAAATAATCAAAAATAATTTTGAGAAAAAAATTATATTTTTGTGATTTTTTATTTATTTATTATGAATTAAAAACTAATTTTAACTAATTAAAAATGATTAAAAATGCAAATAAATTCAAAAATTTCCTAAAAATGCAAATTTAATTTCGAAAAATCTAATAAATCTAAAGACTATTTTTAAAAGAAAAATGAAATTTATTTTTGTATTTTTGGATTTATTATGAATTAAAAAATTATTAAAATCTAGAAAAAAGGAAAATAAATAGTAAAACTACTCAAATAAATCTGAAAAAATTATGGAAAATCTAATATTATATTTAAAAGCTACTGGAAAAAGAAAATTTTGGAAAATAATCAGTTAAGTGCTTATTAGCTCAAAAAGCAGTTTGAGAAAAGAGCTTAAAAATAAGCAGTTTGACCAAAAGTGGTCAAACTTTCCCAAAATGATCTTACAACTCAAATAAACTCAGAAACACTTAATTTTGACCAAAATTCAACTCAGATATAAGCACAAGGAGTCAAACAGTTGGACCATAAGCACAAATAAGCATCTAATAAGCTCAAATCAAAACCAATAAACACAGAACTGAAGTAAAAGCTTAAACACACTAAATGAAGTTCCACTCAAACAAAAACACTTAGTGCACAGGCTAAAATTATCAAATGCTTCTAAAATGAAAAATCAGACAAACTAGCTTAAGAGACCAACTAGCAGACTAAATTAAGCAATCCTAATAAGCTCTAAAGTTAAAACTTAAGGGGGCAAATTGTTCCTTGCCAGGTTGAGAAGCTCAAAAACTAAAAAGCCCTCTCACAAAAGCTTAATTGCTAACCTAATTTGGAGCTCAAACAGATACCCCAGGTGGTCAGTATATACTTACTAGTTGAGGTCTGACTTTTTCCACTTTGTTCTACAGTTGACTTTTTCCTATTTTGATCCAACCTAATGAGTCTAAATTGATGTAATAAGCAGTGTTTACCCTAAGTTAAGCTACTATAACCAATTATGCAACAAATGAAAGGATCAAGCTAATGCAAAAACCATACAGTTAACAGATAATGGATTTATAGAGCAATTTAGACTTTTAAGCTTAGAACTAACAAACTAATGATGCAACTAACCTACTCTTACCTAGTTACTTCTGTCTAAACTATTATTAACCTAAATGTTCTATTATATCCTAGTTAAGCCTACTAATCCAAACACCCTGTAACCAACTGCTTAACTCTATACCATTAAGAATTCAAGCCTAAATCCACCTCAATATTGATCAAAATCAGTCAATAAACAACCACTTATATCAATTCAAAAGCAAACTACCATGATACTCAACACAATTTCACTGTCACATATCTAATAGTGTCAAGCAGTCAAAACTAAATTGTAACACAGAACACAATTAATGATAAACAAAGCTCAAATTTCATTCAAATAACACCAAACATCATTAAACATCAACAATGAAACAGTAAATGAGTAACTACATAGATCTTACACTATGAACTGAATAAAGTGATGAAAAAATGAAATTAAACCTTACTAAAAGCAAAGCCCTACTGAGTAGGGGTATACTCCACGTAGCCTATCTTTGGATAGGCTATACCAGCTTCTGAACACCACCTATTAACCACCAAAAGTTCACCAGTTCATCTTCTGAATCAAACTACGAATATCTTTGACTTTTATTGACTTTTTGTATTTTTGGTAAAAAGATTTTTAAACACTTTAAAACACTTAATCTATTCTATAAAAGCTTATGAAGAACTAATTTGAACTAAGATTCCGTTCAAAAAAAATTGAACTAAGATTAAGAAAGTTGAAACAATATTTTTGTATTTTTTTTATTTTTCTGATTTTTTTTTATGTTTTTGTTTTATAAAACAGTAAACAATGGGAAAAATGAAATAAGTACTAATGAAAACTTTAGTGATTATAAACCAGTAACTATGAGCTTATTAAAGCTTAAACAAACATTAAAGGAGAAATTAAAAAAAAAA
>LBNU01003827.1:34393-44868 GCA_014162995.1 Artemisia annua | reverse complement strand
GAAAAGCACAAGGTATCAAAAATTTGCCGGGGTCTCCAAGCTTTTCGGGAAGCTTCTTGAGGATAACCGCCGAGCAATGTTCGTTCAAAAGCGTTTTGGCTAATTCATGCAACTTTTCTTTGTTATTCACCAAACTCTTGATCGTCGAAGCGAATTTAGGCATCAAAAGGATAGCATCCGCAAAGCTTATGTCAAAAGAAAGATCTTTGAAAATTTGTTAAAATTTCTCCATTTGGTGGTTTGCTTTTTCACGGAGCTTATGATCATTGAGTCGAGAAGGATAAGGAATTGATGGGTTGGGTCAACATTCGGAGTCTTATCTTTGGAAACATCTTCGGGTTCAATTTCTTTTTCTTTGGACGGTTGGTCAACCGGAGGTTGGACGTTTTCGGTTCTTCCGTTATTAGTAGGAATCACCGGGTCCTTTGTCGCCTCGGTCTCACGGTCAACTACCTTAGGAGGAAGATAAGACGAGGTAGTCGGAGTCGTGGGTCCATCGTACGAAACACCACTTCGAGTCGTGATTGCTATCAAATCACTCCTCGGGTTCGGAATAGTATTACTTGGAAGAGAATTAGACGTCAACGGTTGATTCATTTGAAGAAAACTGCTCATCATTTGCTTAAGCTCATTCGTCTGTCGATTCATAGTTGTGTCGATTTCCCTTTTTAGCTCAACCCTCAAGTTGTTGATTTGATTTTGCATAGCTCGCATGTTGACATCATTTGTTTTCATATAATTCGAAAGCTCGGGAGAGGGTTGAACTTGTTGTAGTGAAGGGGTTTGATAATTTTGTAATTGGTTGAAATTGTTTCCACGGTTTTGATTGTAACCTTGGTTTTGATAACCTTGGTTATTTTGAGGATAACGGTTTTGTTGAGTTTGCATGGGTGGAAAACCGGGTGGCCCCATTTGGTTGTTTTGAGTACGAAAGCCTTGGTTTTGAGGGTAGTTTCCTGCTGCAACGTTAGCATTGTAAACTTGGCTATCGGTGGCTTGACAATCATAATACGGATGGGGTCCACCACAAATCACACATTTTTCGATAACGGCTTTAACGGGCTCGGGTTTCTGGTTCTGAGATCTAAACTCTTTCACCATACAACGAACGACATCGATAAGTTCGGCCAATTCCGATGATTGGACCGACGAAGGAGAGGGAGTAAAAGACGTCACTTTCAAAACATTCGGTTTGTTACGAGAAGTCGGAACCTTAGATTTGTTCTCGATGATTGATAAAATATCCCTTGATCGTTTTGGGTCAAAGCGTTATAAAACGTGTCGATTTGGTGCAACTCGGAGAAACCGTGGTGAGGACATTTTCGAAGAAGATCTTTAAAACGTTCCCATGCCTCACCAAAGCTCTCATCAAAACGTTGTTGAAAATTGGTTATATCATTCTTAAGATTAGTCGTTTTAGACGGAGGAAAGAAATGATTAACAAATTTCGAGACGAGGTCTTGCCATGTAGTGATCGATCGAGGGGGTTCTTTTTCGAGCCAAATCCGGGCTGCCCCCTCGAATGAAAACGGAAATAACATCAACTTAATAGCATCGTGAGGCACATCTTTGAATTTCATAGTCGATGTTAACTTGTTAAACCATCTTATGTGTGCATGTGGATCATCCTTCTCATATCCGAAAAATTGGTTAGACGTGACAAGTTGAATCAAACCGGTTTTGAGCTCGAAATGATCGGAGACGATTGGTGGTAAAACGATTGCATCCCCATATCCCTCGGTGGGACATTGGAGCAATTCTTGCATCGTACGTTGATCTTCCATCTCGGTGATGGGTGTTTCAACAAGAGTACGTAACTCGGGTATGTTAGCTCTTTTACGACGTCTACGATAATGTTGTGTCGGTATGGTCGGAGAATTAACGATTAATCTCGACTGAGAACGTGTAAGCATACACTAGAAAGAAACCAAAGTAAAAAGAAAATCAAATTTGAAAAGAAAATCTTTTTGGTTTTTTAAAATTTTTGGACAAAAATTGAAATCAAAATATTTTTCGGGTTTTTATATAAAAGAAAACTTAAAAATCACAATATTTTTTTTTCTTTTCTTTTGTTATTTTTTTGTGATCGATTCGTCAACCGAAATCTTTTCCTTTAATCTACGCGCAACGAGGCGGGAGAGAAGAATGTTTCTCTCTTCAGTCGGCAATTTAATGTCACGACTCCGTATTCCCCGATTATTCGGTTGTAGAATTAAAGTAATCAGATATCAATTAATTACACGATCTCTTTTTGCGTTCAAGATTATTTAGTTTACAACCGCCCTCCTTCAACGGAAGACCGAGGATGTTTATTATTATTTTTTTGGTATTTTTGAATATTTGGTGACAAATATTCCTTTTTCTCTCTCTCTTTCTTTTTTTTTTTATATATATATAAGAAAATATTCACAAAAGAAGGTTTTCAAAACACGATTTTAAAAACGAAAACCGAAATTCACTTCAAAACCTTCCTCGGCAGCGGCGCCAAAAATTGATTCCCGAAAATAAATATATATAGTTTATAGTATAGTAATTCAAGGAAATCCGCGAGAAATACGGATTACCCGAGTCGTTCCGTGTGAAGGTGTGAATGGAAATTCGATTTCCGTGTCGCAAAACGTGTAGTGAAATATGGGTAAGATGATAATGATGAATTACACTAATGAAAGGGAAAATAAACGCAATCTAAGTTCTCGGGATCAAATAAAGGCACACGTAATAAGGGGAAACAAATAACGCGAATAAAAATAAAACGTAAATAAGAAATCGTAATTAAAAAGTGAAAACAAATGAATACGACTCCTAAAAATTCAAACAAAATTTTTAAAAATTATAAATAATCAAAAATAATTTTGAGAAAAAGAATTATATTTTTGTGATTTTTTATTTATTTATTATGAATTAAAAACTAATTTTAACTAATTAAAAATGATTAAAAATGCAAATAAATTCAAAAAGCTTCCTAAAAATGCAAATTTAATTTTGAAAAATCTAATAAATCTAAAAACTATTTTTTAAAAGAAAAATGAAATTTATTTCTGTATTTTTGGATTTATTATGAATTAAAAAATGATTAAATCTAGAAAAATGGAAAATGAATAGTAAATCTACTCAAATAAATCTGAAAAAATTATGGAAAATCTAAAATTATATTTAAAAGCTACTGGAAAAAGAAAATTTTGGAAAATTAGCAGTTAAGTGCTTATTAGCTCAAAAAGCAGTTTGAGAAAAGAGCTTAAAAATAAGCAGTTTGACCAAAAGTGGTCAAACTTTCCCAAAATGATCTTACAACTCAAATAAACTCAGAAGCACTTAATTTTGACCAAAATTCAACTCAGTTATAAGCACAAGGAATCAAAAAGTTGGACCATAAGCACAAATAAGCATCTAATAAGCTCAAATCAAAACCAATAAGCACAGAACTGAAGTAAAAGCTTAAACACACTAAATGAAGTTCAACTCAAACAAAAACACTTAGTGCCAGGCTAAAATTATCAAATGCTTCTAAAATGAAAAACCAGACAAACTAGCTTAAGAGACCAACTAGCAGACTAAATTAAGCAATCTTAATAAGCTCTAAAGTTAAAACTTAAGGGGGCAAATTGTTCCTTGCCAGGTTGAGAAGCTCAAAAACTAAAAAGCCCTCTCACAAAAGCTAAATTGCTAACCTAATTTGAAGCTCAAACAGATACCCCAGGTGGTCAGTATATACTTACTAGTTGAGGTCTGACTTTTTCCACTTTGTTCTACAGTTGACTTTTTCCTATTTTGATCCAACCTAATGAGTCTAAATTGATGTAATAAGCAGTTTTTACCCTAAGTTAAGCTACTATAACCAATTATGCAACAAATTAAAGGATCAAGCTAATGCAAAAACCATACAGTTAACAGATAATGGATTTATAGAGCAATTTAGACTTTTAAGCTTAGAACTAACAAACTAATGATGCAACTAACCTACTCTTACCTAGTTACTTCTGTCTAAACTATTATTAACCTAAATGTTCTATTATATCCTAGTTAAGCCTACTAATCCAAACACCCTGTAACCAACAGCTTAACTCTATACCTTAAGAATTGAAGCCTAAATCCACCTCAATATTGATCAAACTCAGTCAATAAACAACCACTGATATCAATTCAAAAGCAAACTACCATGATACTCAACACAATCTCACTGTCACAGATCTAATAGTGTCAAGCAGTCAAAACTAAAATGTAACACATAACACAATTAATGATAAACAAAGCACAAATTTCATTCAAATAACACCAAACATCATTAAACATCCACAATGAAACAGTAAATGAGTAACTACACAGATCTTATACTATGAACTGAATAAAGTGATGAAAAAATGAAATTAAACCTTACTAAAAGCAAAGCCCTACTGAGTAGGGGTATACTCCACGTAGCCTATCTTTGGATAGGCTATACCAGCTTCTGAACACCACCAATTAACCACCAAAAGTTCACCAGTTCACCTTCTGAATCAAACTATGAACATCTTTGACTTTTATTGACTTTTTGTATTTTTGGTAAAATGATTTTTAAACACTTTAAAACACTTAAGCTATTCTATAAAAGCTTATGAAGAACTAATTTGAACTAAGATTAAGAAAGTTGAAACAATATTTTTGTATTTTTTTATTTTTCTGATTTTTTTTATGTTTTTGTTTTATAAAACAGTAAACAATGGGAAAAATGAAATAAGTACTAATGAAAACTTTAGTGATTATAAACCAGTAACTATGAGCTTATTAAAGCTTAAACAAACATTAAAGGAGAAATTAAAAAAAAAAAAAACTTAACAGGAATTAACTAACAAAAGAAATTAAGGAAAATTAAAATAACTTTTATTAAAAAACTTGAAGTACAGATTACAAAACGAAATTGAGACTACAATTAAACAACATAACATTCATAAAAAACTACTCTCCTAATGAGGAGAGTAAGCCTCTATTTATAGTTGAATGGGGGAGAGCCTTGGATCCTTCTAGCAGTCTCATGTCAGCAATCCAGGTGAAAATGTGTTTGTTTGAGTCAATATCAGCCGTTTGATAGCCTTGGTGACCACTTCTTCTCATCTCAGCCTTTGGATCAAATCCTCCAATCATTTGGCATAAACTTTCACGCGGATTAATGACCTGGCATACCTGACACGCGTGTCAGTCTTCTAGAAACAAGTGTGATTGGACCAATTTGACCTTAATTGTGGTAATTTTTAAGTTGGGTGAATTAGGGTTCTTGGGGTGAATTGGGGGTTCTGGGTAAAAGGGAAAAGGGGGTAAAAAGTGGCGCGTTTGATTTTTTTTATATTTTTTTGGTTTTTGTTGACTGGTATGTTGACTTGGGTTAAGGAAATTGGGCCGAATAAGATAAATGGGATTGGGCTTTTGGGTTTAAGAATTAGGGTTTAAAGGGATAAAGGGTTTTGGACTTTGGTTTTGAATTGAATAAGCTTTCAAGGACTAAAAGTGTACAAGCTAAAAATCCAGGGACTGAAGCTGCCATTTTCCATATGTGTGATCCAAGGGTCATATTTGTCACTTCTCTGATTCTTGAAGGGTCTTTTGTCTTTTTCTTCCAAAATGTCTTCATAAGGACCAATTTTGACAATCTCTGAAAGTAGAGGGACCAAAGTTGCCAATACTTCCAAACTTTATCCAGGGACTAATCTTGACAAATAATGATTCTCCAAGGTTGATTTTGACTTTTAGAGCTTTGACTTTGACTATTTGACTTCCCCGGCTTCGGCTTTTGACACTTTCCATTCTCGTGCTCGTTTTTGTGATTTTGATGTCATTTCTGAAATATCCGTACCTGCACAATCACAAACGCAAAAACACAATATCTTTGGTATTTATGGTTAGTTTTTGGTCGTTTTGGTCTTAATTTGGTAAATAAAAGGTGTATGAATAAGCATACACCAGTTATAGTTATATAGTTTGGTACTTGTTTCGGCTAACGTTTATATAAACCGGACTAATAAATATGAAACCTAAAATACATTTGTTTTAGTGAAGGGATTTGGACATCGGACTTGGATCCGTATTATTATATTGTGATGTTATATTGTGAGCTTGAATTGGACGTATTGGATTTGCGGCCATGGTTATTTGGACGTTATGGACCCTTTGGTACACGAGACGGTAGGGTACGTTAGGCCCGTAAAGATCTTAACGTACCTGAAACTCGAACAATACAAAATGGTCGATAAACCTAAACAACTAATGGACTACGTGAATGATATATCCAATCATATTTATATAAAATATTAGCGTTGTTTAAAATAAAAAGAGTCGTTGACTCGGGAAATGTTCTATAAACGGGCAGGTCATGCCGAATTTTTGTAAAATTCTTTATAAACTTCAAACTATTTTACCAACTACTATTTATTTCAAAACCCTTTTTTTTCATCGTTATTTTGGGAAAATGGGTAAAGAGACGAAACTAGTATTATTGTATTGATTGTTCATTTAAATTTGTATCTATTTCACTTCGACTTCTTTTCTTCGAGATATTCTTTCGTCTTTTCTTGCGTACTTTGTCATTTCGCCGACATATTCTCTTTATTTTTCTCGTCACCCACACGAGACTTTTTGAAAACTATTTTTCTTTCAAACGCCATTGGTTAATAAAACTTTTATTCAAGCATTGTTTATTGGAAATATTCGAGTACCATTGCTGAGTTATGATATTTATATTGATTAGGTTGTGCTGAGGATTATCTGCTGTGACGCATTATTTGATTTGGTTGATATATCTCGTTTCCTGCTATTGTTAAGGTGTGATTCATAGCCCCGCTTTTTATCTTTTAAATGTTTATAAACCCATGGGGTGAGATACTTGCTTTAAATGTTTTCTGAGCACAAGTATTTTTGGTATTCTTTTCCTGATTGCTATGCTTTCCTGACGATGTGCTAAGTAGCTTATCTTGCCATTGCAAGACCCTCAGATCATGAACCATTAATCACTTGCGAGTGAACGTGAATATAGGGATATAGGCCTACAGGAATTGACCCTCTCACTCCTTTTGCTGGATAGGCAAATTGTGGTGTACTATATTCGATTTTTCCGGGTAATTGACAAGTACTCAGCCTTGGGGGCACTATTATATTATGAAATTTCGCGGTTATATTGATACTATGATTGTTGGTTAACGTTTTGCGTGTCATGAGCTTAGCATCATCAACAATGTTATATGCACAGGGATGCCTCTATACATTGGTAGTTATCTTGATTTCCCGATATTTGCTTATGTTGCTCATATCTCATGATTAAAACCTTGTGCTCAACCTTATTATTTTAAACCTATGGATTACACTCAACCTTTGTGTTGACTTTTAAGCTTGTGTTTCAGGTACTAATGATATTAATAATTAGCTTTGGAATATGATGTTTTGGGTGTGGAGGAGTGGCTAAGGCTGAAGTGGCGATTCTGTCAAGGCAGCTTAACTACTTTTACTATCTTATTTTACATGTCATTTGTAAAACCTTTTTGTGTCTTTTGTTATTTCCGCTGCTAAACTTTGTTTATTTTCTGCTGCAAACTCTATTTACTTTTTCCGCTGCTACTTTGACTTAAGAGTCCTTGTACTCTAAATGGTTTGTAATTCGAATGATATGTTTTGTCACATTTATAAACGTCCCGTGTCGTGGTCGTTAGCTATAAATGTGCTTGGTTTCTATTTGCGTAATACCCCCAGCAAGATAGCTGCCGTATTTGAGTTGGGGGTGTTACAGAATGGTATCTGAGCCAAGGTTTATAGAGAACGAGCTCGCACTCGACTATAAACTTTTTCCTGGAGTCAAAATGTTTTGAGACAGAAAGCCGCCAGCTCTTCATGCCACTTCGCGCCCTGGTATTTATTTAAACTTTATATATACATGCTTTGATATTATGATTTAGTTTGGAACTTCCCCTCTATTATGCTTTGGCTTATAAAATGTTTTCCGCGAAAATTTTGCTAGTGTTTTATATCTTTCCCTATGCTCTTGTAGAGTATAATGTCTATCCCAGTCCCACCCGTTGTTGACCCATTGCTATTAGGAGACGAGATTGAGTTAGATGTTGAGGTTGGTTTGGACGATGAGGTAGGTTTAGAGGATGATGTTGGTTTGGACGATGAGGTAGGTTTAGAGGATGAGGTTGGTGTTGATGATGATGAGGAGTATGATAGTGATGATGACGAGGAGGATGCTGATTGATATGTGCCTTTTTACACATATCTTTCCTCCCATATTCCGAACCAAAACGACCAAAAACACCTGAAAACGACCAAATAATGTTACAAATATCTTTGGAGTATGTTTTTAAGCGTTCCAGGTGTAAAAGATTGAAAACAAACGAACAACTAAGCAAAATTGCAAAATTGTCAAAAACAGTCCCTGAAGTTTCAGAAAATGGCAAAAATGGTCCCTGGGTTTTCAAAAGTGGAAAATTATCATTCAAAACCCTTGTACTATTCTAACTTGGCAAAATAAACCCTTTTTGGAAACTTTGGAATATTTACAATTCCAGTCCCTCAAAATCCAAAATTTACACATTTGGTCCCCGGGTGATTTTATTTTGGAAAATGAACAACAATGGTCCGTGTGAAATTAAAAGTTGTCAACAAAGGTCCTTGAAGCAAGTTAAAGAAGTTGGCAAGTTTGGTCCCTTAAATTTCAGCTTTGGCATAATTAGTCCTTGGGATAATAAATTCTACAAACCAACCGGACCCTTAGTTTATATACTAAACCCAAAACATAAACCCAAAATAAAACAAACCCAACACAACCCCCCTTGGCCCAACACCATTTACCAGCCCAAAACCCTTATAATAAAATCCCAACACCCACGTTTTTTTTATATCACCCAGTCAAACACAAAGTCAAACTTCTCGCCCTCCTTCCCCGCACTTGTGTACCTGCTACTGCTCCCCTCTATACCTCCACCTCAGCCTCACCTCTCCTTGTCCCCCAGCTCACTACAACCCTCCAAAATGCATTTAATTATCCCAATTTGCTCCAAGCAACCTGCTAGTGGATATATATCTTTTTGGCCCCAAAATCCATTTCAACGGCTAAGATTGATTGAGGACATCAAAAGGTCAACATTATTGTTGGGAAATGCTCAGGAACCCTACCTCATCCCTATAAATCAAGAAAAGAAGAGAGAAGTCCAGGAGTTAGTTAGTTAGTGGTTAGTAGTTTTAGTGTAAAGTAGTAGTAGCTAAATTAGGGTGTAATTTAAATGTCTTTATAATGTTTTGATGTTCCCTTAATGTAATACTGCTTTCAATTTAATAAAAGTTTCAGTTTTATTGCAAATTCTCTTAATCCCTTTTAGGCTACTTTAGTATAAGCTCTTAAATCCTTTCAAAGCTCTCATTTTTAAGTTACTTTAAGGTTCATTAAGCTCAGTTAAACCTTTTATAAGCTTTTATTCTGTTCAAATTTAGTTTAAGATAAAATTCCAAAAAAATCTAAAAATACTTAAAAATAAAAAAAAATAAAAAAATAAGCTTGAGTTGATAAGCTTCCATAAGCTCTAATAACCTCCTGATAAGCTCAGAAAGTTCCTTGATAACTTTCTTGAGTTTATCTCATAGCCTAGCTCATTTCCATTTTGCCTCTGCCCCTTGTTTCAAGTAAGTTTATCTTTTAAGATTTTGCATCTTATTTACATTAGCCTATTTGTAGCAATTGATAGCTTATCCTTGCTTTATCTGCTCATTTAAGTATGTTGTAAGCCTGTGTTTAGCTTATTATTGCTTTAGTTGATGGTTTGCATTTTTACTGCTTCATTTTAGTGTAATCTCCTACTGTCTGTTCTTGTTGTTTTCTTTGTGATAATTTTGCATAGCTAGCCTCCAGTTAGTGTACTCAATCTGTTTCTAGCTTAAAAGGTGGTAGTTATAGCTTAGAATCATCAGTTGTAGTGTAAATCACCACTTTAAGGGGTGTTTGGTTAAGTTAAGTTCCATATGATTTTGTTGCTTGCTTGTTCTCTTTTCTGCATTAATAGACTCCTAGGTTATATTAGAGTCATTTGAGTCATAAAATTGCATCCTTCAATTTAAAAAGTCAAAATCACCTTAAATTCTCAAGTTTTCTTCACTGTTGTATATTTAGTGTTGCATAATCATCAAAATGATAGCATAAGTTGTAAAGATAGTTTCTTTTAGTCATAAGTTAGGTTAATACATCATTCTCAGTCATCTAGGATCAATCTAAGTTCAAAAAGTCAATCTTAGCTCAAAAATCAAAAGTCAAAATTTTCAGAAAAAAGTTTTTGAATAAACTTTGGAATTTCATGTAGGGTTTAATATTGAGTTTCATGAGTTGTGCTTTTGGATATTAGATATTTGGCTGCTTTCTTGCTATAGTTTTTTTATAATTTTTGGTAGCTTGTTAAACTGCTTAAATTTGCTTATCTATTTAGCTGTTTTTCATAGAATTCCCCTGTATCAGCTTTGTGCAATTTCAA
>LBNU01003827.1:0-15192 GCA_014162995.1 Artemisia annua | reverse complement strand
CGATTTATGGCATAATGTCAGGTTATAGATCTCCACGGTAAACGCGATAATATTGACGTGACACTTCGCCACCGCCACCACCGTGAGCCAC
This sequence comes from Artemisia annua, assembly GCA_014162995.1. Classification (NCBI taxonomy): domain Eukaryota; kingdom Viridiplantae; phylum Streptophyta; class Magnoliopsida; order Asterales; family Asteraceae; genus Artemisia; species Artemisia annua. The sequence goes on along the minus strand of LBNU01003827.1, from coordinate 15,101 downwards.
CACCACTTTCCCACTCTTTTTCCCTTTCTTTTCTTGCTCGGTAACCACCCAAACGCACCCTTTGTATTTTTTTGTTATTTATTTTATTTATTTATTTCGTATTTATTTGTATTTATTTAAAAACATTAAAAATATTAATAATAATATTTTCGTATTTTTATTTATTAAAAAATAATAATTCCGAATTTATTTTATTTAATTCGAAAATTTTTATAAATTTTTATATATTTTATTTATTATCCGAAAATAATTTTATAAAAATTATTTTATTATTTTATTATTTATCCGAAAATTTTTAAAATAAAAACATATTTTTTATTTATTCCGAAAATACTATTTATAAAAATTGTTTATAATTTATTTATTTATTTTTATATATACCGATATATATATATATATATATGTATATATGTAAGAAATATTTATTTTGTTTTATTTATTTAATTATTATTGGATTATTTAATGAGATTTGATGAAGTTGGTATATTGTTGACTCGTGTGGGCCTCCCCTTTGACCAGCAGTTGACCAGTCAACGCCGGGTTGACCCGGTGTGACTTGGTGACTTTTGTGGATTTCATGGATTATTGGTTATAATTATATAGTTTGGTACTTGTTTCGGCTAACGTTTATATAAACCGGACTAATAAATATGAAACCTAAAATACATTTGTTTTAGTGAAGGGATTTGGACATCGGACTTGGATCTGTATTATTATATTGTGATGTTATATTGTGAGCTTGAATTGGACGTATTGGATTTGCGGCTATGGTTATTTGGACTTATGGACCCTTTGGTACACGAGACGGTAGGGTACGTTAGGCCCTTAAAGATCTTAACGTACCTGGAACCCGAACAATACAAAATGGTCGATAAACCTAAACAACTAATGGACTACGTGAATGATATATCCAATCATATTTATATAAAATATTAGCATTGTTTAAAATAAAAAGAGTCGTTGACTCGGGAAATGTTCTATAAACGGGCAGGTCATGCCGAATTTTTGTAAAATTCTTTATAAACTTCAAACTATTTTACCAACTACTATTTATTTCAAAACCTTTTTTTTTCAGCGTTATTTTGGGAAAATGGGTAAAGAGCCGAAACTAGTATTATTGTATTGATTGTTCATTTGCATTTGTATCTATTTCACTTCGACTTCTTTTCTTCGAGATATTCTTTCATCTTTTCTTGCGTACTTGGTCATTTCGCCGACATGTTCTCTTTATTTTTCTCGTCACCCACACGAGACTTTTTGAAAACTATTTTTCTTTCAAACGCCATTGGTTAATAAAACTTTTATTCAAGCATTGTTTATTGGAAATATTCGAGTAACATTGCTGAGTTATGATATTTATATTGCTTAGGTTGTGCTGAGGATTATCTGCTGTCACGCATTATTTGATTTGGTTGATATATCTCGTTTCCTGCTATTGTTAAGGTGTGATTCATAGCCCCGCTTTTTATCTTTTAAATGTTTATAAACCCATGGGGTGAGATACATGCTTTAAATGTTTTCTGAGCACAAGTATTTTTGGTATGCTTTTCCTGATTGGTATGCTTTCCTGACGATGTGCTAAGTAGCTTATCTTGCCATTGCAAGACCCTCAGATCATGAACCATTAATCACTTGCGAGTGAACGCGAATATAGGGATATAGGCCTATAGGAATTGACCCTCCCACTCCTTTTGCTGGATAGGCAAATTGTGGTATACTATATTCGATTTTGCCGGGTAATTGGCATGTACTCGGCCTTGGGGGCACTATTATATTATGAAATTCCGCGGTTATATTGATACTATGATTGTTGGTTAACGTTTTGCGTGTCATGAGCTTAGCATCATCAACAATATTATATGCACAGGGATGCCTCTATACATTGGTAGTTATCTTGATTTCCCGATATTTGCATATGTTGCTCATATCTCATGATTAAAACCTTGTGCTCAGCCTTATTATTTTAAACCTATGGATTACACTCAACCTTTGTGTTGACTTTTAAGCATGTGTTTCAGGTACTAATGATATTAATAATTAGCTTTGGAATATGATGTTTTGGGCGTGGAGGAGTGGCTAAGGCTGAAGTGGCGATTCTGTCAAGGCAGCTTAACTACTTTTACTATCTTATTTTACGTGTCATTCGTAAAACCTTTTTGTGTCTTTTGTTATTTCCGCTGCTAAACTTTCTTTATTTTATGCTGCAAACTCTATTTACTTTTTCCGCTGCTACTTTGACTTAAGAGTCCTTGTACTCTAAATGGTTTGTAATTCGAATGATATGTTTTGTCACATTTATAAACGTCCCGTGTCGTGGTCGTTAGCTATAAATGTGCTTGGTTTCTATTTGCGTAATACCCCCAGCAAGATAGCTGCCGTATTTGAGTTGGGGGTGTTACATTATTTATATCAACAATCTCCCCCTTTTTGATGATTTCAAAACCTAAACTCATTAAGTCTAAAAATTATTTTTAGACAAGTACTTAGTAAGTTTATATTCATTTCTCCCCCTTTTTGTAGAATCAAAAGGTTATGCCGACTAGCTTCATAAATGAAGTTAGACGGGTAGAAAGCTCCCCCTTGATGTGTGCTCCCCCTCGTTCGAGGGCACCAAGGAATCGAGATATGGAATTCTCGCAAGAAAAATATTAAAAGCACAAGCATATATAGCAAAATAAGGAAAACAACAAGCATAGCAAACAAATATTAAGCTCACATAGCAATATATTCATATATTATGCTTAATGCATTCAATAAGTAAAAGATCCTAATTTGTCAAAGAGAGCCATCGGACTTGCTTACAACAAAGGTTGATTCTTATTTGAAAGTGAAAATCATAAGCATATAGTATGATTAGATGGTTGATGATGGAGTGTTTGGAATGAAAATGGTTGAGTTAGGGTAAGGTTATTGGATTAACGGAGGTATATGTTTGGGTGCATGAATGTTGGAAAGTTTGATGGTGGAGAGTTTAGAGATGGTGAGTTAGGAGCGGAAGATATTGATTGAGGTTTTGAATGTTGTTCAAGTGAGGGTGTTGGATGAGATCTAGTGAGAAGATACTCAATCCAAATGAAGTGTTCATTCCATGCAATGGTTTGTTTTTGGAGAATGATGCAACGACAATTGTGGATATGGTTTTCAACTCGATTTGAGTTGTGGGGTGATGAAGGAGGTTGATCCAAGTTTCTTTGTGCAATGTATAGGCCAAGAAGAGCACTAAGCGCATGGGCTTCCTTGAGTTCTTCAATGAACTTCAAGTATTCGGAGGAAGGTGATGATGGTGTAGTGTGGTGGTTGTTTGGGATGGATGTTAGGATATGCAACATAGGAGTAGCATGTGAGTTGGTAGGAAGTTGTGGTAATTCTTTTGGTGATGGAGACATTTTGATTATGGGTAATAATTGATGGATGATGATGAAGGTATGATAGAAGGTGTTTCATGATTGGAGGGTGTTTTGGTTCAAATGGATGGATTTTGGGTGTGTAGTTGGAAGTAAAGTTGTTGGAAGTGTAGTTGGATGATTGACCAAATTGATAGGGATTGTAGTAGGTTTCATTGAAGTTAGTTTGTGTGGTTTGGGATGAAGGTGGATGTTTGGCCAATGTGGTAAGGTTTGTATAAAGGTTCAATGGAATATTTTTGGATGTTGCATTGTTAGGTGAAACAAGATGTGAGGTAAGCAATTCGAGTATGGAGAGGAAGGTGGGTGATGCAAATTGCGTTGTGCAAGGTGCATAGTATTAAGATTACGAAGATCATGGAGTTGGTCAAGTTCTTCACAAGACTTCAAGGTTTCCAAGGAGGAAAAAATGATGGAGGAATTTTGTGGTTGTTGACATGTAATGTTGGTGGGAAAGAGAGTGATGTGTTAGGAATGTAGTGTTGATTCTTGTTTGGAGGTTGAGATTTTTCAACAAAAGGATTGTTTTGAGGAAATGGATGAAATGTAGGTACGTAGTTGGGAGCATAGGAGGAATTTGGTGTTGGATGTTTAACAACATCATTTGGTTTGATGGGCTTTTTATGGATGTTAGGCTTTCTTCTCCAAACGGGTTTCTCGGTCATCTAGGCTAACCTTGAGGTTTTTGGTTTTGGTTTGATGGGAGAGGATATGATGAGATAAGTGGAGATTATGATGAATGGGTGTGTTTATAGTGTAGGATTGGTGGGATTAAGGATGGATAAAATTTGTTGGATGGATTTGGAATAAAATGTGTTTGTGAATTTTGTGAAGTGTAGGATAAAATGGGCCAAAAAGTAGAAAGGAAACAGCACCTTCGACTATCAGATGGCCGGTCCCCTTAATAATTAAGGGGGCCTCCTTATGATTTAAGGGGGCCGCCCATCTGGTGATTCCCAGATTGCCAGAAGAGGGTTTTTGGTAGTGAATTGCAGAAAGGTTGTGTTTTTGGTTTCAAACAAGTCCAACTCTTTCGGGCAATTAAGCATATACTAATTATGTAGGCAATTATGAAGGCAAAGCATGTTAACCAAAGAGATTAAGTAAACAAGTAATTTCATCTAGCATGCAAACATACTCAGCAAGCAAGTAAAATATAAGTGCTAAGAAACAATAAGCAACATCAATTATTTCATAACTACATAACTAGGAGGATTAATGAACTAGTTGATTAATCCTAAAGTTTATCAATGTGCCATAAGTGGGTAGTTATGATAGCATGGATTTCTAGACTGTTACAAACAAAGTCTTAATAGACAAACCATGGTCCTCTTGATTTGATTTAGTTCACTTATAAGTGTCATGTATATAAGTATAGATGACAAATATGAGATCACCATGCATGATTTAAAGAGACGTTTTAGCATTGTTCAACAATGTTTGAAAGTAGGTTTTCATGTAGATTGAGAGTTATTTGAATAAAATAGATTGGGTTTTACTTCAAAATGTGTTAATGAAAGGTAAAGAAAATTTTCCCAATCTTTGGTTTTGATCAAAACAAAATTGTGGATATTGATAGTGAAAACATGTTATTGAAAAGTGGGATAGTTATTTGAAAAATTATTTTCCAAGATGTGAGGTTTTTGCATATTTTTAGAGATATTAGATTTTTGACAAAAAAATATCATTAACGATAGATTTTAAAAGATGTTTATTAAAGATCTCATGCTCAAGAGGATTGGTTAAGCCTATTATTATCTCATGCTATCGTTTCTACATATCCTATGATCCTAAAGGAATTGATCACGAAAATTTATATGTTTGATGCGAGAGTGTTGAATGGGGTAACCTAACATCTATAGTTCCTTTGTTGTCGCACGCTTATCTAACTTAATGCCATAGTCTACGAGAGCTTATTTCATCCATAGTTTTCTTACGCGAGGGATCTAATCCTACTTCTATATTAACGATTAATCTACTTAACTCATTTCACTTCACCACCATGAGTTTGCTAATAGTGGATATAGAAGATTTTCATTTTCTATATTGTTCGACAATGAACAATTTCATTTTATTCCTAGGAAAGTCAACTAATGATGTTTCTAGGTTATAAGTATATAAGCTATTATGTACGTATATATGTATAAGAGTTACAAACAATATATATGTACACCTAAGCATTAATCTAATTAATCATTTATCTAAGCATGCAAATTATAACGATGGACATAAAAGAAAAGCGTACCTTTTAGTCTTCAATGGATTTTCTTCAAGCACTTCAAGTTACTATGTTGACTTATAGAAGTCATTTGTAGATGAGATTCCAACATTTTTGAAGAATGACAACTTAGCCATTTGGTCCCCATTGTCTCATTGGTCCAAAATTGTTTGGTCCAAACATGTTTAACAATTGGCTAGGATGCATGTATGGTGGTAGTACTCTCCAAGGATTGTAACTCGGTTGATAATTCCACATTTGATGACTAGTGTTATTGTAGTTTTGTCTCTTTTGGTTTCTTCTAGGTTGAGGTGTTTTACATTGAGTATGAGGATTATTTGGTTTTCTTGGTGGTGGAGTGTTAGATCTTAATTTAGGTTTAGAGGATCCTACTTTGGTCTTTAAGGATGGTTTATAAAAAGTTTTTACTTTTTCATCATTCGCAATGGGTATTTTTCTATCTTTTGTAAGTATATACTTAGATTTTGATTCTAATGATTTTTGTTTACTAGATTCACATTCAAACTTTATACTTTTATTTTCACTAGTGGAAACATTAGTTGAGGTTAATCTTAGACCGGTTTTATCTCCTGAAGAGCCCTAACTTTAGCTCGCCATTTTGGATGAAGAGCCCTTAGAAATTTCCTAACAAAGTTCTTACTAGAAAAATTCTCATCAAGTGCTTTTAAACTTGTGATGATAGTGTTAAACCTAGCAAAAGCATTATCTATTGATTCCTCCTCTGGAGTCGTAAATTGATCATATTGTTGAACAAGAAGATCTATTTTGTTATCTTTAACTTGACTATTACCTTGGTGAGTGATTGGTAAAGAATCCCAAATTTCTTTTGCCGTTTTACGCATAAAAATTCTTTCATATTCTTTGCGTGGTAACACATTATAAATAACCATTTTCGACTCATTATTTTTGTTAGTTTCTTTTTCAAATCATCATTTTGTTTTTCAAAAGATACAATTTCATCCTTTTTAGTTTCAAAATTATATTGAATAGGGGGAAAATCACCAAAGGTAATAACATGCCAAAGATCAAGATCTTTTGATTTCACATAAGTTTCGAATGTATTTTCCAATAAATAAAACCATCACTTTCAAATTATGGTGGTCTTTGCATAGATTGCCCTTCTAAATATTTTTCAGATTCCATAGATCGTTACGAGTTCTAAAATTCAATATATTTTAAAAATCTTGTTTAACCTGGCTCTGATACTAATTGTGAAAAACTAGAAGGGGGGGTTGAATAGTTTTACGTCTTTTTAAATTTATAAAACTTGGTTTCAAAATATTGATTAGAGTTTATTCAATTGTTTGTTTGAAAAACCTTTGATTAGATTTTAGTATGAAAACAACTATATAATCTATTATATGTGTCCTTTTATGTTTGTTATAAAAACTTTGTTTTTGAAAACTTTGTTTACTTTAAAAACTTTCGATACGAACTTATGTGAATTCAAGTCTTGCACAATATAAACAATCATAACTAAGTACTAAAGCAATAATAATGTAAATAAGATAATAAGTAAGAGATGGAAAGATCGAACCGCGAGACAAGAGATTTATAGTGGTTCGGCTACAAGGACACCTTCCTTGCCCTACTCCACTCCACCTACTCGAGAGTTTTCTTCACTATGTCAACAAGCTCCCTTATGGCGGAGAAAACCTTACACAACTTTCGCTTACACCAATTAACGACACTAAGCTAAATGTCGAGTTCAAATCCTAGCTAGAACCAATCTCACACCACTAATCACTACACACCTTCTTCACAACTTCTTCCTCATGACTTCAATCTCTTCACTACTTCACATCTTCTATTTCTCCAAGACTTCAATTTCTTCACACCTTCTTCACAACTAATTCACAAATTCTTCACACCTAAACACACCACTATCTTCTTCACACCTACACTACTTATTCACACCACTATCTTCTTCACAACTTCTTTACTTATACACCTTACTAGCCTAACTCCTTATATCTACAATTATTTAACTAATATTCACAACTAATACACAAATGGATGAATATTGTACAAATGATGATTCACAAACAACTTGGATGTGGAGGTCACAACAAGTTGTAATACTTCTTCTCTTGGTAGATTGAAGTATTCTTCTTTTGCACTTGAAAAGATGAGGCTTGGATCACTTTAAAACAAAGATTTATGCATATATGATCAAAGGATTTTAGAGAATAGAAATGAGATCTAGAACAGAAAGTTTGGGGGTGCAAAAGGTGAGAAAAATCTGTGGAATGAAACTATATATAGGGGAAAAATACTATTTGGGACCGTGGGCGGTCCCCTTAATTTGGGTGCCGGTCTCCTTAATTTATTAGCCGGTCCCCTTAATTAATTAAGGGGGCCGCCTAATAAAAAAATATTTTTTCTTCAGATTTTTTTGTCTTTTTGTAGGGAAGGTTTTTCCTGAATAATATAGCCATTTTTTGGGTAGAAATTTGAATTCAAAATATTTATTTTGAATAAAACATTTCTTATAAATAAAAATATTTTGTATAAGTTTAAAAGTGTTTGTCCCACTTTATAAAAATGTAAGGTTTGTAAAAATAAAAATTCCTTTGATCATAAAATGCACTAGACATTTTTTTTATTCATACCTTAAGTGATTTGGATGCTAAAGTGAATATTTACGACTAAATGCTTGTTTACGTCATAATTTGTAGTTCAATGAGTTTACGTTTTGTGATTATCAAAACATAGAGATATCGATATATGTTAATAACATTTTTAGGCATTATTTATATCAACAAGATTTATAGTGGTTCGGCTACGAAGCACCTCTTCGCCCTACTCCACTCTCCGAGCACCTAACTCGAGAGTTTTCTTCACTATGTCAACAAGCTACCTTACGGCGGAGAAAACCTTACACACCACAATACAACTTCTTCACAGCGTCTTCACAACCACTTCACAACTTCTTCACACCTAAGCACTACTTAATCACACCACTTCTTCTACACACCTATACTACTTACACACCACAATCACTTCACAACTTCTCTACCTACACACCTTATTAGCCTAATTCCTTATGCTTACTCCTATCTAACTAATATTTACAACTTATACAAAAATGAATGAATAATATACAAACGATGATGCACAAACAACTTAGATGTAAAGATCACACTAAGTTGTAATACTTCTCTTCTTGAAGGATAGAAGTATTCTTCTCTTGCACTTGAAAGGTTGAAGCTTTGATCACTTGGAAACAAACGCTTATGATTATATGATCAAAGGAGTGTGAAAGAATAGAGAGGAGATCCTGATCAGAAAGTATAGAGTGCAAATTGTGAGGAAAAAATGCAGGGAATGTCCAATATTTAGGGTGCGTTTGTTTAATGGGTGTGGAGTGGGTATCGGGTAATCATCACATAAAACAAATGTTTGGTTGATTTTTTGGTTCTTGGCTTTCACTATGCTCAATCACAATAGTGTCAAAAGTGATTCCTTAGTAGTTAGTAAGGATTTGTAAAAAGTGGTGGGACCACTTTATTGTTGTGTGTACATCTTTATTTTTATATCTCACAAAATAATTTTGTTTAATTCAAAATAATATAAAATATTTATTATAACTAATAAAATATATTTTTTCTTTCTTATATCAAATCTAAATCCTAAACCAAATCTAAATCTGAATCCGAATCCAAATCCAAATCCTAAACCCATCAACAAACCAAACGGCCCCTTATAGGCAAAGCTGGGGGGAATCAGTAGCGTGCCGGCCCCCTTAGTTATTAAGGGGGCAGCCTAGTATAATTAAGGGGGCCACCCATCTGAACGTTGCCCAGCTTTGTCTTTTTGTGGGAAGATTTTTCTGGAACATTTTTGCCATTTTTGGTTGAACTTTTGAATTCATATATTTATAATGAATTTAATATATTTATTTAATACTAAAAATGATTTTTTAAAAGATATAAAATGTTTGTGAGATTTTATAAAAAATCTAGTGATTCAGAAAATGTTCCTTTGATCACAGAATGCATCAGACACTTTGTTTATTCATACCGTAAGTGATTTGTGTGTTAAAGTGAATATTTACGACTAAATACTTGTTTACGTCATAATTTGTAGTTCAATGAGTTTACGTTTTGTGATTATCAAAACATAGCTAAATCGATAAATATTAATAACGTTTTAAGGCATTATTTATATCAACAAGTCTCATAGCCACTTATTCTTTTCATGTGCTTACTCTAAGAGATTATGGGTTAGATTAAAACCAATGGTTTTGTTGTACAACTTAGTAATGATTGGGCCTGTGTGATTTCTGGTATTACTAATAGGCCTGCTAAGAACACCATTTGGAGTGTTATTCAAAGGATTGTGTTTACTGCTGCCATCTACTTCATTTGGCAGGAAATGAATGTTAGAAGGTTTAGTCAAAAGGATAGGGTTGTTGATGTTCTATTCAATGTGGTTATGGATACTGTTAGATTCAAGCTCATGAGATTAAGTCTTAGGTGCACCCCTGATGTTCTTAAGGCTGCTAAGCTTTGGAATATTATTATTAGTAAGGATAAATGTGTTAGGATAAGAGGAGTTCGATAAAACCTATTTAATGGATACTTTCTTTATTATGGTCTAATGAGGGAATTGGTTTGTAGGGTTGTAACCTCATTTTTGGCTATGACATCTTTGACCCTGCTATGAATACTATGCTTGGAGGTGATCAGCTTGGGTATGGGTTCAAAGTGCATACTGTTTGGGTTGGTTTTGGATTGTATGGATATATCAGCTTATGCATGTTTTTCTGGTGTTTGTTGAAGTTGTTTGGGGAAGATTAAGATAAGGTTGCACTCTTTCCCAACCTTTAAGGTTTTTCCCTTAGGGTTTTACTTTGGGTAGGGTTTTAAAGAGGCAAATTCCCCTAGTCATGCTACACTGGCTTTCCCTATTTGAATGTAATGATTACTGGGTATTAATCTTCTATGGTTTTGGATCTATGTTGTTTTGTTCAAGGATGATGACCTCAAGATGTTGCTTATGGCTTGGAGAATTTGTTTTAGTGTCTGTTGGTGTTTCTAGCCTATGGGAAACTTTAGTATATGGTAAAGGATTAGTGCTTTTAGATTGTTCTCTTTAAGTGCTATGGATTCAGAAGTATGTTGGGTTTCTTCATTTGGCCGATTCTCACCGTATTAGTTTATGTTATTGTTTCCTTTGTTGATATCTTGTATTTGTATGGTATTTTTTTGTTGTGAATGTATCTGAGCATGGGATTTTTGTCCATGGCCATAAGTGTTGAGCCAGAGCTGGTATTCTAGGGATGTGTTCTAGTGTGTCTTGTTGCTTTGTGTTCTTTTTGTAACTTTGCCATTTTTGGCTTTCTTCCTTAATAAAGTTTACCTTTATTAAAAAAAGAACAATTAATATATCACATGTTACAAAACAATAATGCAATAATTGTCTTCATTTCTTTAAATACGCACTAAATGAAATTTACAATTCATTAATAATATTTATTAAAATACCTCCTCATTTAAAACTACAATTAATATACCTCGCTATACAAAACAATAATGCATAAATCATCTTATTTTATTTTTCTTCTTTAAAACACAAACTAAATGAGATTTACAAATCATTAAGCGGATCGTACGAACCAATCTTTTATTTAGTCAGATTTTCTGACACCACAATTTTTCGACCACACAAAGGATCACCATTTACGACAACAACTTAGCAATATAGACACACCCACCAGATGACGCTAAAACCGCTTCTTTCAAACATCTCTATGTTTAAACGTTATCTCATATTGCACGTCCAAATAGCTAGCAATATTGGTGACAATGTTTTCGTATCAACGTTGCATCATGATGCATTGGTTCTCTCCATTAATTTATGAAAAGTGTGCGATAAAGTTGTTCCCTAAAGTTTTCGTCATGTTTTAAGTTAACATCATGAAAAAAAATTTATCGAAAATATCGCTCACCAAAATATTTGATTAAAGGGTGCCCGGCGACGTAACGCGTGCGTAACCTGCTATAAAAGCTTTTTAAAATGTTACTCAATGAATAAACCAAAAAACAAACTAATTTTTGATTAATAGCTTCTGTTGGACATTCTTTTTCTTCATCAATAAAAGAAATCTATCGAAAAGACTTTGTGATGGCCAAAAAATATAATTACATGGGTACCCGCCGTCGAAACGCGCGGGTGCCCAGCTAGGTTTTCTACAAGAAGATGATTTTTTGGGAAACGATCAATGAGCATTAATTATGCGAATAGAAATATTAATGACCATTAATTTCAGGATTTTTAAAAGGTTATTATGATTATGTCATGCCATTATTTAAATCAAGGTAAGACACATGCTTTTAGGTTAAAATAGATAATATTCGTGTTTGGTTTTGAGTAATTGCAATATTAGAAAAATGGTGCAAACTTCATTCAAGATGGTGTTTTTGATCACGATAATGTTTTCAATATCGGGTACCTTTTGTCTATATCTCTCCTTCAATTTTATGTATTGAATTTGTATTAATAGAATACCCTTTACAGGTTTGCAAGTATTGTGTCTTTCGGGGGACAAAGGATCGATAGCAAATCAACAAGCTCAAGCTAGGAAGATAGGTGTCATCTATGTAAAGCAGGGTGAACGTTGTGATCCTGACCATGATTTTTGTGATGGTAATTGCGAAATTGGGAGGCCTGATTGTTGTAACAATAGGTGCGTGTGTGTTTGTGATAATTCATGTAAGATATGTTTTAGTAACTAGGTTCACTAAAATGTATGATCCTTCATTAATAATAAAATAAAATAAAAAAAGTAATCCCATGTATGTTGTGTTTTGTGATATTGAATTACTCATCTGGAGGTTGGAAAGTGATAATATTTAGGGATAATTATGTAAATGCTCCGGTTGTCCTGTGGTCGGGGATTTTTGGACCTTTTTTTGCTGTCTTCCGGGTTTAGACCAGAAAAATGGGCAACTTTGAACTACCCAACCCTGTGTAGCCATGTGTCCGACAATATTTTACCAAAGTAGATCAGTTGCCCAATTTTTATACCAACGTTGCGCAGTTGTCCTAAAATGATAACCCAGTTGCCCAATTTTTGGTCTAATTCTGGAAGACGGCAAAAAGAGGTCCCAAAATCCCTGACCGCGGGACAACCGGGGCATTTAGATAATTATCCCTAATATTTATGTCATCGCTCATATATATGGTAATAACTGGCAGGGTACCTACACTATGCTGTGGCGGGTACCTTGTCAAATGTTATAAGGTTGCACGTTTTTTTCTAACAATAAATGTACAAATGAATGATAAATTAAATTAAAACAACTTTAAGCAATAACGATGGTGTAATGGTGTGAATGAGCTGTTACGATATATTTAATTTCCATGAGGTAATGTATTTTATTCAATGAGTTGTTACAATATATTCAATGGGCTTTTATAATGTATTAATTTCATAGCAAAAGTAAGACATTTTTTTCTATTAGGAACAAGTGAATCTTATTTTTTTGAGCATTCCCTTTCCGGAAAGTCCAAAATATATTATAAACTAGTATAGATGATAAAATGTAAATAATATTTAAAAATTTATGTTCTATGTAGACTACTAAAATCCGACCCTTGTGTGAACGTTACTTTTTAATTTTGACATTCGTGTGTATTTTGTGACAATTTTACCCACATGTTTATCAATAATAGAGGTGTAAAATCGTCAAAATTGTAATACTACAAAGGTCGAAATTAAAAATTATGATACCCACGAAGGCCAAAATATTAGTAGGGTACATGGAACTACAAATTTTAAAAAGTAGTTACATTTTTTTTATCATTATCTTTTTGTTAACGATCAAAACTAATAGATATTAACTGTAAGCTAATAATTGCAAACTGTAAGCTGATAACTATTACCTTGTTGCGGTAGTTGCGAGCTGCAACATTTTGTTTTACGAAAACACTTGGCAAAGTAGCTATATCTTGAAATATATAATGTAGAATTATATTAAAGGATATTTCCATAACTGAAAACAAATAAAAAAATGACTTTATACACATTCGATATTGATGTAACAATATCTATACTACAAATAATGTAGAAAGACATCTCTCTCCTATTAATTACTAGGACATTTCTAAGATTTAAGTAATACACATTTATATGCACATATTACAAAATGTCTGTTATAAACTTGAATTGAAGGTTGTCATTGCCATCTATCTTTAATACAAGTTTAAATATAAATTAATATGCAATATTACAAATTGTTAATGTTATGTATAGTAGATTAAAGAATAATTCTTCTACATATAATTTTAAAACATTCATTAATGTAAGTTTAATGCCAAATTTTTGTTTCGCTTGTGGACATTTAAAAATTGAAAATTGCATATAAGAAAAACATTTATCATCTACGTAAGTATTTTTAGAGTATGGATCTAGTGAGAAGAATTAATGAAATGAGAAGAGTGAGAAAAAATTATAGCCACATATTTTAAATAAGAAAAGAGAAATAATAGGAGATGCATCTATTTTTCATGGGTGCATCTAATATTTGTGGTTGTAATGTCTTCTCATTCTTCTCACCTTAGTTATATTTCTCATTTGATCCTAAGTCAGTATTTTAATATAAGGTTAGTGAAATCCTAACTTTTTTTGCTAATAATTTCGATTGAAAATAATGGTATGTATTAAAGTATGAAAATTTTCAAGTAATTTATAAAGTTTGAAAATTTGTAATTTTTTAATACCGTAACTTGTATTAGCAATTTTATATATATATATATATATATATATATATATATATATATATATATATATATATATATATATATATATAAGACGAAAATTTATATGTTTGATGCGAGAGTGTTGAATGGGGTAACCTAACATCTATAGTTCCTTTGTTGTCGCACGCTTATCTAACTTAATGCCATAGTCTACGAGAGCTTATTTCATCCATAGTTTTCTTACGCGAGGGATCTAATCCTACTTCTATATTAACGATTAATCCACTTAACTCATTTCACTTCACCACCATGAGTTTGCTAATAGTGGATATAGAAGATTTTCATTTTCTATATTGTTCGACAATGAACAATTTCATTTTATTCCTAGGAAAGTCAACTAATGATGTTTCTAGGTTATAAGTATATAAGCTATTATGTACGTATATATGTATAAGAGTTACAAACAATATATATGTGCACCTAAGCATTAATCTAATTAATCATTTATCTAAGCATGCAAATTATAACGATGGACATAAAAGAAAAGCGTACCTTTTAGTCTTCAATGGATTTTCTTCAAGCACTTCAAGTTACTAAGTTGACTTATAGAAGTCATTTGTAGATGAGATTCCAACATTTTTGAAGAATGATAACTTAGCCATTTGGTCCCCATTGTCTCATTGGTCCAAAATTGTTTGGTCCAAACATGTTTAACAATTGGCTAGGATGCATGTATGGTGGTAGTACTCCCC
>LBNU01003826.1:36550-68179 GCA_014162995.1 Artemisia annua | reverse complement strand
GAGGTTGCCCTCCTCGCGTTACTTATTAGATAACAAAATGAAAAAGATAAGCATGGGGTGCCTCCCACGAAGCGCTTTGTTTTTTATCGAGTCGTATAGCTTAGACTCGCCCCGAATTTACTTATCCTTGGGGGAGCAAATGAAACACACAGCTTAAAAAGCGACGATGCCGGGATCAAAAACAACATCCTCACTCGCGGAGGAGTGGGAAAGTGAAGAAATGATGGGATAAGTAAAGAACGGGTGAAACACACGAATGATGAAAGCATAAACATCATAAGTCTTGTCCACCCCTCCATCAATAACTACATTCAAACCGGATCCAAAATCAACATCGGGTGGTTTCGCTGGTGGACGAGAATCAAAAAGATTTGAGTTGGACTTGGAATTCAAAGTATCATCATTAATAAGCACATCATTCTCGTCATTCTCAATACCCAGCGGTATTGAGTCATCCGTAGCAAGAAATCGATAGATAGCCTCTAAAAGAGGGTTACGAGACGGATTATCGGTGATAGGTAAAGAGTCGATCTCAAAATGAAAGCACTCAAAATCCGGAAGAGAGTTATCAGCATGAATAGTGGGACTGCCACTACTCGTCTCTTCAAATCGAAAAGTTTCAAGCTCGGGTAGAAAATCACTATCCAAAACGGGGATAGGAGAAGAAGTCGGAGGTTTATTCAATGCCTCGATCTTAGAAATGAGAAGATAAACGTTAGATAATTTCTCCCGAAGAACTTCATCTTGGATTTCATCATTCTCTTCTTCTAAGCTGACGAGCTTAGAATGTACTTCCTCAACATATTCGATATCTCCACAAGATAAAGAATCGTCAGAATCAAAATCGGAGAGCATCTCATCATCGTTCTTCTCAAAGCAAATATCATCAAACGGCTTATCATTCGTATCAACAAGATTATCAAGACGACCACTTTCATCAATCTCACCATCACCGTTAGAAGTTTCCCCGGACTCACTTTGGATTGGGATAAGGTTCTCAACACTAGACTTATTGAATTCGTCCGATTCCGTTGCCGGAATAGTGTTAAGAGGCTCGTCCCCCATTGTTAGCGAGTCCTCGGGCTCTACGGGAGGAAAAGGAGATACATCACAATCTTCGGCCGTATCAAAAGTATATTTTTCAAAATCGGGTAAAGAATCCTTGAGCTCGGGCTCCAAAGGATCTGACGGCTTAACAATATCAAAAACAAGTGTTAAAGAACATTTTGGAGAATCCGGAGGTGGGACAAGTGGTGTGCTCTGAGAGCTAGCAATTTCCACCACTTCCGTTGTAGTCTCTGGTTCTTGTTCTTGAGGGACGTGAAGATAAGGCAAGACGTTCTTTTCAGTCACCGTTTTAAGCTCAGCACGTAAACTTGATAAACTCTTAATCGTAAATCGAGAAAAATTAGGATCAATTCTTGACGGTTTTGGGGGAACAACTGATTCTTGGAAAACTGAAGGTTGGACGTATTTAGCACTTCCATTATCAAGGGAAAGTACCGGGTCCTTAGTCACCTCGGTTTCTCGTTCAATTTCCATCACCGGAGAAGAGGCAGGAGTCGATGGTTCATCATGAATAACACGACCTCTCGCAATCTCTAAAGCGGCTAGAAGTTTAAAGAAATTGTCGTCGAGAGATTCCAAAGAAAAATTTTCAACATTTAAAGGTTCACAAGATGGAGTGGGATTGCCACTCGAAGAATTGATTTCGTTTTCTTCTTTCAAAGACTCGTCTTCTCTGCTCTCCTCAAAGTTTTCTTTTTCTTGGTTTCTTCTAAGAATTATCCCTTTTAACTCATTCATTAGACTGAGAAGTGATTCTTTACTTTTTGGATACGGCTCAGAATGAATATTTTCAACAGATTGCCCATAATTCTCAAAATTCGGAGTATTTTGGAATGAAGCGTTATTGACATACGGTTCTTGCTCATAAAGGTTTTGAGGAGGGAGATAAGAATCATTTGGAGGATAATTGGAAAAGTTCGAATTACAGACTTGAGAGTATGAATTTCCAAACACAAAAGCACACATCGAACAAAATCCATTTATAAGATTGCTACCACACCTCATGCAATTACACCGTTGACAATATGCCGAAGACGGATCCAAACGATTTCCACATCCATTACAGAAAGATTGATCGAACGAAGATAAGTAGGGCTGAGGTGGGTAGTCAGAAAAATTTGAAAAGTTGTTGAATGTATTCGAGTTTTGATCATAAAAGGATGAATTATTTGAACCACAAAACAAACAACTTCCATTCTGAAGGTTGTTACCACACCGTTCGCACGGACAATATCGAGGTCTTTGCAGCAATTCCTCCAAAGCGCACGTGTTCGCCATTAAATGATATGAAGATAAGGAGATTATTTTTTGGTTTTTATGTTTTGAAAATGAAAAGTTAAAAGTGAAAACCAATTTTGAAAAATAAAATCTTTTTGGATTTTTGATTTTAGAAAAGTGGAAATCAAAAGTGAAAACAAATTGGACGAGAAAATATTTTTGTGTTTTTATATTTTGGAAATATTTATAAAAGCGTTAACTTCTCGAAAGAAGGGTCTTCAAAACACATTACTCAAACGATCGAACGACTAAATCCTATCAACCGCTCCCCGGCAGCGGCGCCAAAAATTGATCGTGGCAGAATTAAGCGGTGAAGCTTAGAAACACGGATCGTTATCCCAACGTGGGTTGAATTGATCTCGTCACTCAAAATCGTGAGATATGTGAGATGAATAGGTTTTAAAAGATGATTTGGTTTTGATTATACTATAATGACAATTAAAATGCGGTTAAAGTAAAGGAAAGCAATAAAGTGACGCAAAGAAAATAAACAAGTAAAGTTGCATGAAATAAAGTGACTTAAAGAAAACAAGAATTAAAGTACGATAAGTAATTAAAACGGTAAACGATTTTAAAGACAATATGTTTGCAAAACGAAGTGAGTAAGCTTGTTAAATGTGAGCTAAGGGTTTGTGATGAATTATTTTCCTTTCTCGAGATTAGTTGTCAATTAATCTTTCGAAGAGATAATAACTCTAGACAAGTGATTTAATCGTTCTCCGCTTTTGTTCTTCGAATAATAAAATCACAAGTCTAAATAATCTTAATGATTATTAATCACAAACATTTAACATCCACACTTGGCTCACAAACCCAAATCACTAAGCAAACACGAATTAAACTACTCACGACTCATTTTAAAGAAAGTAAAGCGATAAAGAAATAAAAGTTAACTTGGAAAATAAAATGAACTTGGAAAGTAAAATGTTTTTGGAATTTTAGATTTAATAAACGAAAATAAAAGTTTACTAAGCGAAGAAAGAAGAATAAAAGACATGAAAACATAAAATGCTAATAAAGTTTTAATCTAAAAATGCAAAGACAATGAAATTAAATAAGACGTTACTAAAAAGATTTAAGAAAATTTCGACAGAGTTTTGTTTAGGTAAAACTAATAAGAACCTCACTCGATAAGACGATGAGGGTGAAGCTTGCCTAACTCGGCATGAAATAAAAAAAAGAAACTCGAAAGGAAATGAATCAAACCATACACGCAAATCAGGATACCATACTCGCTAGAAACCTAATAATACTCGCTATAAATGAAACCTTACTCGCTAGAAAACCTTCATACTCGCAAGGGTTAAGCCCATACTCGCTATCCTAAGGTTTCCATACTCGCTAACAAGATCACATACTCGCTAAAATCAATGTCCATACTCGCTAACCTAGGGTTTCCTACTCACTAGAAATGAGATCATACTCGCTATAAAAATCTCATACTCGCTAGCTTTTTCACAAACTCGCAAAACCCTAAATGACATACTCGTAAAAACCAAAAATTAAGCTAAAAAGATTTTTGTACGTGAAACTTATGATGAAATTTAATGAAAACTCATGAAAACTTTAATAAGGAACAAGTTTTAGACATTAAATAAGCTACTAAATAAGCCAACGACT
This sequence comes from Artemisia annua, assembly GCA_014162995.1. Classification (NCBI taxonomy): domain Eukaryota; kingdom Viridiplantae; phylum Streptophyta; class Magnoliopsida; order Asterales; family Asteraceae; genus Artemisia; species Artemisia annua. The sequence continues at coordinate 64,213 of LBNU01003826.1, read as the reverse complement.
CAAAACAAACCCTAACCCATTCTACAAACCATACGAATACAAAGCCACATGCAAAGGTGGTAAACTTATAAAAGCTTATGAGAAAAATTAAGATGACACCAAAATAAGCTTAAAAAGATGTAATGACTTATAAGAAAGATTAGAAAGAGGCGTGTAAATAAGCTAGAGAGAGAAATTAAGACATAAAAAATAAGCTTGCATAAAATAAAACTTACACTAATACAAACTAAAAACTACTAACACCTACTCCTATGAGGTCCAACCCTCTAAATCTTACCAACCCTCAAATCTAAATCTAATCTTCTATTTATAGGCCAAGGCTTTCACATGTTTGACAATGTTGCACGTTTAGCCCTTGAACCTTTACAATTCATGATAAACTCACTAAAATTACATTACAAACGTTACTAATAAAGTAAATACTAAACGTAGAAGTCTTGTAACTTGGAGGATTTGAGTAGACGTGTATTTCAAAGGTCTTCAAAGATGTAAAAGTGAACACTTGCTCGAACTTGGAAAGCTTTTTCTTGTAGATATCTTTGAATATTGATTAAGTGTCTCTTTTATTTTCTTGAGCTTCTAAGGAATAATTTCGTCGTCACGGGCTTTTCTTAAGTAGATAACATCTTCGGCTTCACTTTTAGACTCTTTTCCACATCTCGTGCTCGTTCTAGGCTTTTTGGTTGATTTTGATGTTGTTTTTGTAATATCCTTTCCTGCACAGTCACAAACACAAAAACACGATATCTTTGGCGTTTAACGTTAGTTTTTGGTCTTATAGAGCCTGAAAATGGTGAATAAAAGGTATGTGAATAAGCACATACCAAAATCCCCCAGACTAAGGTATTGCGTGTCCTCACGCAATGTAATCACGTCACACTTTAGAGATAAATAATTTCAAAGCTCTCTTTACTAACTTTGAAAAGTAGCAAAACGTTCAAAGGAGATAAGAAATCATTTATTCCCTAAAACGCCCCGTTTTTCCATTTTATTCCATATGCAACTGATATTACACTACTTTAGCTTATGACGGTGTGCTTGACTTTCATTATCTTTCAATAACGATTAAGGGTCATAGAGTAAGAACACGATTCATAGAAAAGTGACCGATTGGATAAAATTCATCGTCCCTGATTTTTCACAAGCCCCCAAACTAAGCGTAAAAACGGATCATTGTTTAATTACAAATTAGATGCTAACGCTACCAATGGAAGTTTCTCGTGTACCTCTTGCTCCCATTTTCCTATTTTTGTATCTCATTATTTTATTTTTGTGAGAGAAATGAATTTCTTCATAAGTATCTCGTTTCATAGTTTTTAGTCCGATAAAGATACTAAATCAAGACGCTAAGTAGTTATCGATCTTCTCTTAAGAAGGTTTGCTCGAGAAATGTGGTCCACATCAAGGATATTGGATACGTACAAAGACTTTGGAATACATCAAAATAGACATAAGTTGGAGAGTACCTTCACGTGCACCTCATGCGCCCGATCTAGGATCATTCGCATGCACCTCACGTGCTACCAACTTTAGTCTTAACACTTAAACTCATAATCCATAAATCTTCAACATACATCCCTTTTATTTTTTTATTTTTTTTTTATTATTATTTTTTAACTTTTTGCTTGCCTTAGTAACTTTTCAACTCCGAAACTTCACGGTTTCAATCCAAGACCTACCGCCAACTGCTAGGGTTAGAATGTAGGATCCAAGGTCCGATATCAATCCGAAGTCTTAAAGCACTTTAGCTCTTATGAATACCGGGCTTTAGGGTAGCTCCGAAACCACATGCGTACTACGCAATACAACGAAATACAATACAATACAACTCAACTAGCATGTATCCTTGATGTGTACCCAATTTTTCAAGCAAAGATTCTCTTAAGAAGATAAAGAACTACTCATCGGCTAAACCTAATATCTTTAATTATTTAGCACAGATATGGGGTGAAGCAATTTTGTGGGAACAAAAAGTCATGAGTACCTTCGATGAGCTTTAAAGAGATCCAACTACTCTATGCTTTGAGGTATTACATATGCTCACGGGGAAATGGACAAGGCTTAATGCTGATTGTCAAAAGTTCAACACTGTTTATAGACATTTACAGCGTAGACACGGTGAGAATGACCATGATCATCTCGAAAACGTGAAGCTCAACTTTAAACAACGCTTTGGAAGTAAAAGTTTCATGTATGTTCACGCTTGGGAGATTCTGAGAAACTACCCTAAATGGGATGCCGAGGACCCGATTGACATTACATGTCTCGAGGATCTATTTGGACCTGACAAGCGACCCCGTCCCGAAAGAGCGTAGCGAGCTGGAAAGAAACAAAAGTCGACTTCGACATCGAGCGCAGCGAGCTCCGGTGGGAGTCAAACGAGTAGTTTTTTGGAACAATTATCCTCAAAATATACGGAAAAAGCCGACAGTGATATAGCCTTGAACGAGGTGAGGATGATAAAGGAAGTAAAGGCGTTAGAGATGAAAGAGATGAAATTTCTCCTGCTAAATCCCAATTTGGCGATGACCCGGCAAATGCCGCTATCATCCGAAAAAGACAAGCACAAATAATGAAGAAATTTCAAAATGCCGAGGACGATGACGATTCCGAGTAAAATGTTTGTGTGGTGTTTTATTAATATGTTTTGTAATTTTTATTTTCGTATCGTTCTTTTTTTTGTACGTTTTTTTTTGTATCGTATTTTTTTTCCGTAATGTTATTTTTAGTTGTGTTGTAATGTAATTTTATTTTTAATGAAATGAATTTAGTTTATTTGATAATTTGAATAAAGGGTAAACTGCAAAAATGGTCACTAAAGTATCGCGAAAACGCAAAAATGGGACCGAGTCATAAAGGCGTGCAGAAATGACACTAACGTTACGTAAAAGTGCAAAAACGCCACCGAGAGCCAAATTCCGTTAGTTTCCTTGTTAAGTGCCACGTCATTGAGGGTATTATCGTCATTTCACTCGTTTCAATGGCTATATTTGCAAAGGAAGACTTAACTTCCGAAACACTATTCATCATCTTCCCCTTTAATTTTCTAGTGTTAAATTTATATTTAATTTTAAACAATTATCAAGAACATCAAGATGAAACCCAGATTTTTGACACCAAAAAAACACCATTTTCATTTTTCAGCAACTGTGTATTAATCAATTACAACTTTTGACACCCAGAAAACACCTGGGTTTTTGCCCTCGCCTCTCCATTAATTCTATATCATACTAACAAATCAACCAGAACAATGACTTTACATCTTTGTTTTCTTGGCGGGGCAATAGTATATCTATCTGGATGGTTATGTGAAAGTTACAGCACTTGATTATACACATTATTTGCAGCCATGCCTGACTTATCCTCTTAACGTGGTCAAACATCCCTCATCATAAATGATAAATCAAACGTCCTTCGGTATCGATCCTCATTCCTATCCCTCAATATCACACACATGAACAGAAGTAATTATTAAAGGATTATGTTTTTATGAACCAATATTTCGTTCCAAGTTTTTCTAACATTCAATATCACACACTGGAATCGTGTTTGCAGCTATGGCGGGTTCGGATTCCCATTTTTTTCTGGTTTCATATTTGCACATCCGAGCCAAACAATTTCACACTCGATGAAATGAGGCAATTTTAGAGATGGTTTTGACTTTATTTTGTCAAACATTTTTCATGCCTATGATTTTCATTATTAAGATCGAGGTGCTGACTACAACCCAATGATCGATCACAAGGTTAATTTGGAAAACAATGATCATGCGGATGTGCCAGGATAACTACAAAGGCCCCTCACTTCACGATAGGCGAAGCATTTACTCTTCCAGAAGTTCATTATGTATCGGTTGAGTGTCGTGGCCGGATGAAGATCGAGGTGCTGACTACAACCCAATGATCGATCACAAGGTTAATTTGGACAACAATGATCATGCAGATGTGCCAGGGATAACTCATAGGACATGTTTATGGACTACCATTCAGTGACTGGTCATGAGGTAGTATTGGAAAACAATAATCATGTTGATGTCGTCGGGTTTGGAACAGTGAAGCTTCAGTTGACAACTGGGAAAGTTTTGACTCTTAAATGTTGTGTATATTAGTATACGTATAAAGGTTGTGATAACAACAACCTATAAAGATATAGTGAAATGGAAGATGAGTTTCAGTTCAGAATATGCATCTGCTCCAAAGGTTGACACAACGCGTCTTCAAACACTACACTTATAGATGAAGTGTAGTGTTATGAGCGATGAAGTGATAAAGAATGTTGACTTTAATTAAGAAATAGAAAAAATTTCCACCAATGAGTCCTGTTGCAATTGGTAACATTTACTGGTTTGTAATGAATAGAACGCGAATAGAATTACAGTTCGGTTTGGTTTATCTTTATTTCACAATTCATATCCATGAATTGATAGCATTATATGTAAATGAAAGTTTTATCTACATATAAATATAATCGTTAATATAATCTGGGTCTTTTATGATTAGATTGTTAATGTAGATTTATTAGATGATGTATTTCTTGTGATTATGATTTGATGTTCATTCCAATTGTAAAGGATCTGGGCTTTGTTCTTGATGTTCTTGATTTAAGAATAAAATTAATTGGAAATTCAAATGGGGAAGAAGATGAGGGTATATTAGTCATTTCACTGCACTTAACGAGGAAACTAACGGAATTTGGCTCTCAGTGGCGTTTTTGCACTTTTACGTAACGTTAGTGTCATTTTTGCACGCCTTTATGACTCGGTCCCATTTTTGAGTTTTCGCGATACTTTAGTGACCTTTTTGCAGTACCCTTGAATAAAACAAAAATATAAGTGGTGGGTCCAAATAGGTAAGTTGTAGTTAGTTGTGAGTGAGGGGGTTGTAAGAGGAGGTTTGTTAAGATGATGTAGCATTCCGTGAAGCCTGAATGAGGAGGTGAGGCTCCTCACCACACCTTGCGCTCTAATTAATGAACCAAATACTGTAGTTCGAAACATTTGTTTTATTTTCTTCGAAAATTATTTAAAGGGTAAAACTTAAAAGAGTGCAAAGGTGCACATTTAAATAGGGCCCACTCACCTCTAGTTTTAAGTTTAACACGTAAATTGTCCAGAAGGTGCACATTTCACTTCTATATAAATACCACCACCCGCATTCACAACTACACACACAAACGAAACCAAAATGGCTTCGTCTACGTTAATACTTAAATTCTTGTTCCTCACCTCTTTCTTAATATCCACCGTTGTCTCTAACGACATTGATGACACTGTCAGCTGGACTCAGTCACCACACCACGCGCCATCGTACCAACCAGCAGCTGCACCATCACCCCACCACCACCACCGTAACAACACACACCACCACCATCACCACAACCACACTAAGCTTGCTACTCCACCCATGGCTCACTCTCCTGCTAAAGCTCCGGTTCATGCACCTACTAAAGCACCTGCTAAAGCTCCGGTTCATGCACCCACTAAAGCACCTGCTAAAGCTCCGGTCCATGCACCCACTAAAGCACCGGCACAGCCACCGAGTAGCTCACCGGTGCCGGTTGCAGCACCAATGCCGCCTAGAAAGTTTGTTGCGGTTCAGGGTGTTGTCTACTGTAAGGCTTGCAAGTATAAAGGGGTTGATACACTCTTGGGTGCTACTCCTCTTATGGGTATACTTTCTTTTAACTTTTTTATGTTTTTATATATATGCATGCTTGTGTATAAACTACTGCATTGTTTAGTTTTACTCTACAATTTAATTTTACCAAAAAACTAGAGTGTGCTAAGGAGCTTGATATGTAAGATTAAAATCATAGATCTAACTTGTTCATGGTAGTACATAGTACATACACACGGTATATATTCATTTTAGGAGAAAATTACTTATAGGGGTTTTAAAGGAAGAGTGTAGAAAAAAAGACATTGTAACGACTAAAATGTGCATCCAATGTGTAAATGCCCGTTATTTCTAATCATTGTTTTCTTGTTCTCCTTCAAACAAAACAATATTGGTAATCCTCTTATTTTAGTGGCATTGTAACGACTTAAATGTGCAAATGTGTAAAACCCATCAATGCAATATTGCATGTACAAGACACCAGTGCATCTAACTAGTCTAAAGCACATGTAGGTAGTACAAGTAAACACTGCACAAAATTAATTACCTTGGATAGTACAAATTTAAGTTCATACTCATGAGGGAGTAAATATTGTGGTGCAACTCATGAGTGCAATGTTCTGTTGTACCTGACAACTGAATAATGCATTTACTACTGTTCCCATGTTTGTACAGTACAACTAACATTGCATCAAAATATGTCTAAAACCAAGAAAGGCTTCCACTTACCAAATACTACCAATGCACAATAATTTACCACACTATGCTTTTTATTAGGTAAAACAATACAATAAACCTTTTACCATCGGTGGTACAAGTCAATAATGCATTAGACTAACTCAAATTTGAAATTTGTTGGACCATAAACAGGAGCTGAGGTACTGTTAACATGCAACAATACAAAGTACCCACTGAGGGTCAAAGGTACAACTGACAAAAATGGGTACTTCTTCATCAAACCACCCAAGACTTTGACCACATATGGATCCCACACTTGCAGAGTTACCCTTTTAACCTCACCAGTGGCTACTTGCAATGCACCTACAAATCTTCATGCAGGGTTAAAAGGGTCATTGTTGGTTCCTAGCAAGAAGCCACCATTGTCAAGCCCAAAGGCAGGCCCACTTCCCTATGATGTGTTCAGCGTGGGCCCATTTGCATTTGAATCCAAGACTCCATGCAACCATTGAAATATACGGAAAGTGGAGAGATAGTTAAGGGGCTGTGTTTTAACTTTAATGATTTCGGTTTAAACTCCTTGCTACTTGGTTATTGTAATGTGTACTTTGATTTCTATTTGAGAATTATGAAATGTTAATGTGATGGACGGGTTAGTAAAGTGGGTATAAAATAAATTTACGACTATTTTATGGATCTAAGAGTGTATGTTTGGTGGGTTTACCATGGGTTTTTGAAATCAAATTTTACAGTTATATTTAGAGGGTGTTTGGAATTGCGTTATCAACTAGATTATCTAATTATTTCATTTCCACAATGGAGATGAGCTATTTTTAGTGTTTGGGTAAAAGAGCGAAATAATCACTTATTCACGTTATGGAGATGGCAAAACGCAAATTTGGATAAGTAGGTAGCAACCTACTTTTTCAAAACGCGGGTTTAAAAATTTGGTTGACTGCCATTTAATTACTATATAGCCCTTTGATTTGACTCCCATGTAGCCTTTATCTTTTTATTCTATGTCCATTTTTGTCATATTACATATTAAGTTGTATAATAATTTATTTTGACAAACACTAAAAAACTGATTATTTGATTATTGCGTTATCAAATAGCATAATCAAATCCAAACACTATGTTTCAGAATCACGTTTTGTAACAGCTTATTATCTGATTATCAAATTTTCAAAACGCATAATCTATTTTAATAAGCAACCCCAAACACCCCCTTATTCATTTCTATGTGATATGTCGTTTTCAACTAAGAAAGTAGGACTCGCGACTTTTAATGGACTTGAAAATGTTCAAAATAAAAAAGTACTAGGTAAAATTACAGGTACAGAAAAAGTANTACTCCCTCCGTCCCATTTTAGTTGTCCATTTTTTCACTTTTTGTTGTCCCAAATTAGTTGTCATTTTTAAGCAATTTCTAGTTTTGCCCATAAAAGACAAAACACAATCAAAGATTTGAAATAATAACTTGAGGATATTATTGTCATTTTACAACATACAAACAAAGATTTCTTAATATGTGTGTTTTGTGGGCCCATGACATCTAAATTGGGACGGAGGGAGTATTAAGTTGTATAATAATTTATTTTGCCAAACACTAAAAAACTGATTGTCTGATTATTGCGTTATCAAATAGCATAATCAAATCCAAACACTATGTTTCAGAATCACGTTTTGTAACAGCTGATTATCTGATTATCTATTTTTCAAAACGCATAATCTATTTTCAATAAGCACCCAAACACCCCCTTATTCATTTCTATGTGATATGTCGTTTTCAACTAAGAAAGTAGGACTCGCGACTTTTAATGGACTTGAAAATGTTCAAAATAAAAAAGTACTAGGTAAAATTACAGGTACAGAAAAAGTATATTAAAAAAAAAAACATTGAAAATGAAAACAATGAAAAGTGGACAGATTTTATTTCTCTTTTCCTTTAATACAACATATATACTTTTGTTGCAAACTACGGAGTAATTGTTGTTTACGATTAAGATTTACTAGTAATTCTTTGGTACTCGTGAATTTTAAGTGGATTATCGCATAACAATGATATGGTATCTTTTACTTTGGTCACTGCAAATTCTTACGTTACTAGTTGTTCACTGAAAATACGTCTGCAATTCCATTATGTTATTCAACGAGGATTTAGGCTACGGCACGTTGTGACAGAGTCGATTAAAGTTTAAATTATTTTCGGTATATGACGTGTTGCGATAAAATCAATTTAAGTTTAAACTATTTCCGCAAAAGAGACTATAAATTAAACCAAAACAGTGTATAAGAAAGGATAACTAACAGTTTTAATTTCTAAAGGCATCCGCAATGTCAAACCAACAAAAACTTTTTACTATTCTAAAAAGCTTTTGGAGAGATATTTTTATGCGTTGTATCAAAAGCTTTTTAAATAGCTTTCTACAAGGAATTGATAAACCTCAAGTTTTTTATAAAAGCTTTATCTCTTTATGCCTCAAGTCATTAAATGCAATAAATACATCAAATCTATAAAGACTTGATACATTGCTCATTCTCTAACTTTTTGTCATATGTACTGATCATGTATTCACGCATAAAAAAAAATAAATTGACAAATACACATCCTAAAAATATCAATTATTCTGTTACACTTAAATGAACTAAAAAACCCAACACAAAAATTAAAAAGACCACCCACCCTCCAAATCAAAGCAACCTAAAACAACAACACTGCCTACCTTCAAATCAGCACCAATTTCAACTGGTTAAATGCATCAGCAATCCAAATATGCAAAAGCGCATGAACTATGATGCATATTTACAGTAGAATTTGTTTCAGAACTGTAAAGCAAAGCAATTTACTACTCAAACAGAAATGTAAGCTTGAGGGGTCTTTTTCTTAAATGATAACTAACTCAATATTTACACCGCACACTATTTTACACGTCATAAACATGACTTGAAGACACAAAATTTGATTATGAACCTTATCAAACAACAAATAACAAATGATACAATTAAGACAAAAGCAATTTGCTCAGGATTGTGGTTATTGTTGTTCCGACTAATTTATGGACCTTATCTTTACTTAATACCACCAAAAAAGAAAAAGGTTTATTTTTCCCTGCTAAAATAAACCATATAATATGACCACGTTTGAAATGTAATATTCACATTTTAACTGGTCCTTACACTGACCTATTAGGTTGGATGTAATCGTGTCTCGATGGACGCGATTGTAATAACGTTAAACTTGTCGACCTTAAAAGCTAACCTCCCTGGTTGATGTAACTACGGAATGAAATATGCCAACGCTATAAGAAAGAAAAAAGACCCGCTAGTGATAACTATAATTTAAAAAATAAGAAAAAAAAAAAGAAATTAATTTTATACACTATAAGAGTCCCAATACCGTTTCAATTTTATTTAAGTTGTCAAAATATATTCTTTGTCATTACACAAATACACATTTCTCATTTCTCACAAAAAATGTATTCCGAGCATTCATATTTACATACTCGGATGAAGAAGTAGTTAAGAGTTCAAATCTAGAGTTAAAAAGAGGTGATGATATACTATATGAATTATGATAGTGAAAATTCACGAAGATTAAAAAAAGCTCGTTACCGAGAATCACAATAAATAGAGATCGGGGTGTGGTGCTCATGATCTTTTAGCGGCCATTTGCTTTTTTGAAAATCCAATGTATGATGAAGATACATTTCGTAAGTGGTTCCTAATGAGACGATCACTATTCACATGCATTGTTCAGGATGTGATTGATCATCTCCATATTTTCAACTAGGTAATGATTTTACAAGAAAAGTTGACATTTCCTCTTTGATGAAGTATACTTTTGCAATTCGTCAATTGGCATACGACACCGTTCCTAGTGCATTAGATAAATATTTGCAAATGGGAGCAAAAACTTCCCACGTAGTCTTGAATATTTCATATAGGCCATTATGAAAATACATAGAGATGAGTTTTTGAGAAGACCTACTTATACTACTGTCGAGAAACTTTATCCATATCACAAGGAGAAACATGGGTTTTCTAGAATTTTAGGAAGCAATGATTGTACGAACTGAGAGTCGGCTAGCTGTCCAAATGCGCATCGTGCTCAAATTTTTAGATGTGATCACTGGTCAAACCAATTCATTTTATTGGAAGTGGTTGCCTCACAAGACTTATGGATTTGACATGCGTTCTTTGGTGTTGTCGGAGCGAATAACTACGTCAACGTTTTACGTCAATCGTCGTTGTTCAGAGGAGCAATATCGTGATGATGATTTTGTATGAACACATGAAAAAACGTTACAAAGCGATTTACTCAACGAGTAAACTTATCTAAACCTTAAAGCCCATTTCGCGAGACCAAATTAATTTGTAATTGTACTTTATTTTAAATTTTAATGTAATATTTTTTATTTAATTTTAATTATTAATGTAATATGTTTTAATTAATATAATTTTATTTTAGTTTTTAAAATAAGTTTTTTAAAAAAAGTAGATGTGGGTTTGATATTGCTTGTCATATTTACACAATGTTTTGTGATGATATTGGTGGTATATAAATGAGTTGACGTGGGTGGTGATTATGTTGGTAACCCGTACATCTATTCTTATCTTTTTTTCTTACCCGATAGCGAAAATTACTGCAGAGGCAACTGTCCAAACAGGTTGCCTCTTTGAAGGTTGGTATTTTTCGGGTTCCCAAAAAGGCCACTAAAATCGCTGCAAAATGTAACCGAAATATAAAACGTACACGTGTCGAGTTCTCGTTATTTCTAAAATAAAAAAAACGAAAAAAAACATGTAAATCGCCTTCCATTTGCGGCGAAATACAAAAGATATGGGACCCACATATTCTCTCTCTTCCCTTTTGGGCCCACATCAATATTAAATAAATAAATAAAAAGGCAATTCTCATTCCATTTGTAGCGAAATACAAAACTGGAGGCCCACATGGACCCACTAATGTACCCGTGTAAAAAAAATAAAAGAAAAATAGATATTTCACATTTTCTTTGCAGCGAAGAACTCAAATGCCACAAAAGATGCAACCAATCCAATAAATGTGTTAGATTTGGTTTAATACTGAGTATTCACTTAATTCAACAACTTAGTCCCACCCAATTTCTAGGATAAAACTATAAGGGTGTGTTTGGTAGAGAGAATTTCAGAGAATAGAAATGAAGTAGAGAATAGAAATTGAGAGAATAGAAATCAGTAGAGAATTTTGTTCAATTCTAATGTTTGGTAACAACAGAGACTTGACTCGGGAAATGAAAAAAAAAAAATATTTTTTGATTAATTTTTTTTTCTAAATAACAATTCTAAAAAAATGTATTTAAAAAAATATTTTTTTTAAATTATATTTTTTTTAAAATTTATTTTTTATAAAAATTATTTAAACAAATTTATTTTTTCTAAACAACAATTCTAAAAAATATATATTTAAAAAAAAATTAAATTATATATTTTTTTTAAATTTATTTATTTAACATTTTTAAAAAAAAATATTTTTTTTATTTATTTTTTATAAAAATTATTTAAAAACAATTATTTTTTTAAATCATTTTTTATAAAAAATTATGTTTTAAAAAAATATTTAAAAAAAACTTATTTTGAAAAAAAAAATATTAAAAAAAAAACTTAATATTTAAAAAAATTATTTTTTAAATCTCAATTCTCTCCATTTCCACAACAATAGGGGTGGAAATCAAAGTTAACAAAATACAAAGAGGTGAACTCCTTGAGAATTCGAAATTCTCCACCCATTTGATTTCTCAACCTACCAAACATGGGAAATCAACCAATTTCCATTTCTTTGCCTCTATTTCTCTGTACCAAACACACCCTAAAAGAAACAAAGTGTATGGAGATCTTTTGTATCTACATTCGACACTTAAAAGTTCTCTTTCGTGGTTAGAAAAATGATTTTAGTTGCAATTGTTCTTTAAAATAAACTTAGATATATCTTAACGAAGTTAGTATATCATTTATATAATAAAAGAATTACATTATTTCATAACAATTTTGCTAAACAATCTTATAGAAAAACAATCAAAACATATCCAATAAGCTGCATTTGGGATATTAAGTGTCCGTTTGATTCTCAAAATGTTTTTAAAGAAATTGTAATTTGTCAAATGAATTAAAATGTAATCTGAATGAATTTTAATAGTAATTCAAAATAATGATAACAATAGTAATAATAAAAATGATATAAATATTCTGAATTACAATGTAATTTAAAACTTTCCATCCAACTTGCTATGTTATATGAATTATCTCACTTAATATAATTAGAGTGATGAACAGCAAAGTTATGTGAGGTTTTTTGTTTTTTTTTGTTTTTTTTTTTTTTTTAATATTATGGGGCCCCAAAAAGGAGGAGAGAGAACAATTTCGCTGCAAATTGTATGTGAATTGCTTATTTTTTATTTTTTTTTAATATTGATGTGGGCCAAAAAGGAGGAGAGAGAACATGTGGGTCCCGTCTTTTTGTATTTCGCCGCAAATGGAAGGCGATTTACATGTTTTTTTTGTTTTTTTATTTTAGAAATAACGAGAACTCGACACGTGTACGTTTTATATTTCGGTTATGGTTTGCAGCGATTTTAGTGGCCTTTCCAGGAAACAAAAAAAAACCAACCCTCAAAGAGGCAACCTGTTTGGACAGTTGCCTCTGCAGTAATTTTCGCTATCCGATAAGCATTTTATGTACACCTTGGGATAAACATTTCATGTATTCTTTTATTTTATATCTAAGACTAAAAATAATAAGACACTAGAAAACCACATCCCACGTGCCACATCTGTTTTTTCTCTCTTCTGAAACCACCCGGGCAACACCTAGACCAAACACACTACTAAGGAGACCAAACACTTTTTTTAGTTAAAATTTCATTTAAACTAAAAATATTACATTAATATTTAAAATAAAATTAAAACCATTACATAAAATAACTAAAATAACATTCAAAACATTACAATAAAATTAGTGTGCATTTGTTCGATGCAAAATGTGTTCCACTAAATCTGCTTTAAGATTTAGATGAGTTTGTTCGCTGTGTATTTCCCTGATAACTTGTAAACTAGATTCTCTTGATCGTACATGATCATCTTCACGATGTTGTTCCTCCGGATAAAAGTTGGGAGATATTGCCTTCTTTTTGTCTTTTCGTATCACTATAGCCCACTTTTTATTTAGCAAGCCAAATGCTCGTTCCACATCTTTTCATGTTGCTTCATGCGCTTGCTTGTATCTTATTCGCTTTGTTTCATTCGAGTCTGACTGTGAAATAGACTTAACAAGAACAACCCATTTCGGATATATCTCATCGGTAAGATAATATCCCCATCTATAATTCACGTCGTTAGCCACAAACGAACCTATGGTGCTTTCCCGAATTTGAGATCGTTTGAAAGAGGCGATTGACGTATAACGTTGTCATTGTTCGACCATACAACACCAAAGAATGCATGCCAAATTTATAAATCTTGTGAGGCAACCGCTTCTAATAAAATGAATGGATCTGGCCCGGAATCACCCATAGAAAATTGACTACGTAGATGTTGTGGGCATTGAGCCCATGGCCATTTCGTACGGTCAATGCTTCCTATCATCCCAGGAAATTCATATTTTTTTCTCGTGAAAAGCATAGAGTTTTTCGAAATCAGTTTGTGTAGGCCGTCGCAAATACTACTTGCCATATACCTCCATAAACCCGTTACTGAAAGCAACAAGACAATCACGAGAGGTTTTGTCACCAATTTGTAGATATTCGTCTAGAGCATCTGAAACGGCGCCATATGCAAATTGACGAATTGCAGAGGTACACTTCACTAGCGGAGAAATGCCATGTATTCCCGAACAATCATATATTTGTTGAAAATACGGGAAGTTATCAGTTAATTATGCGTGTGAACAGTGTTTGACTCATTCAGAATCGTTTACGGAATAAATAGCCGTTGTACGTTGGTTGTTCACCGAAGTAAGCCGCTACAAGACGCTCATGAGCACCGTGATGATCTCTATCAATAGAGTTTTGTGGGATTTTTTAGATTGTAGAATCGAAGCTTGAGAAGTGTAAGCTTGAATAATCAAAGCGGCGTCCTTGACAAACTCGAATAACACACTATTAACTTCCTCTTCGTCATTTATATCATCAAAAAAGAATTTATCAGAATTCATTTTTTGATTTGAAGGATTAAAATGTGTGTAGAAAGGATTGAGCTGAGAGTGTATATAAAAATTTAGGAAATGAAGGTTTTGATAGAGAAAAAGTGTTTTTATTTATTTATTTATTTATTTTTTATTTTTTAATCATTCTTATTATTTTTTAATTATTATTTTTTAACTTGTAGCCAACGGCTACTTTTCACACAACTCCATTCAATTTATTCGATCCACAAACGGACCAAACGAATTTGGTGTTTGGGGTGGGGGGGACGTGTCTGGTGGGCTTCGAGGTAACAAGGGTGGACGTGTTTGGTTGGGGTGGATGCAAAAATTGTCTGTAGGGGGGTTGAACTCGTATTACGTTCAGTCTAAGTGCCGGGGACTTTTTTTAGAGAGTCCCGCCATCTTCGAGTACGATGTGACAATATACATCTTATATGATACTGCACAAAAAAAAAACATAGCTTATATCATTACCATAAATGATTCGGCGGGATTGGATTTTATTATTAATTTTGTTTCATTTTACATCGATATTTTTGGCAATAATAATGGAGGTAGAGGTGATGAATAGTAATGTCTCAATAAAGAAAAGCATGAGCATGAGCATTGAGCAATGATGGAGGAGACCATTCATCACTTTCTTTCACATCTTTCAATGCAAAAACTTAACATTAAAATGGGAAAAGTAATTGAAGACGTACAAGTTGAAGATGTTACATTCGTAATCACTTGATGAATGGGCTTCTCTTTAATGTTCCTTTAAACCAATGTTTTTCTCATGTATATTGCCCCTACTTACTTTTTTGAAAATTCGGACATTAGTGTGAAGTGGTGAACGATAGTTACCTTTGATAATGAGAGGTGATTTGCACACTCTTATATTTGATTGGAACACTTCAAAAAATGCATTAACAGTTGTACTGTAAATATAAACTCCATACATATCCGCAAAATTACCAGAAATCGAAAAACAGACAAACACGCCTTATAGAAGGGTCGCACACAAAGAACAAATTCACAAAAACCAAAACATGTTCGCAGGACACAAAAATCCTGGAAAGACCTCTTCCTATAAAAAAAACAACCCGCCAAACATGCATGAAAACCCTGATGACAAAAACTCATAAAACTCATAACACTTGGGCAAATATACCACCCGAGAAAGCATGGGACCAAAAGACATAAATTATCATGCCAATCTATCATGAAAAAACCTTGCAGAACAGTAAAAGAAGATTCGAAAGGAAATAAAAACTCGCCATCTGCGTCTCAGAGGCCAAAAAAACAAACCTTCAGGCTAATCTATCTCGATAACCCCTTACAAAGTAATACAATAAGACAATTATAACATGAACACTCTATAACGCTTCAATATCTTATAAAATACAAAGTAACACAAAATCAGACATCCTTGTACTGAGAATCAAATAAATCTCATAAACACTTGAGGGATAATAAAACAACCACGCATCCTTGCCTAGGAACAACATTAAAAACGCATACACATCTGAGAACTAATAGTAAAACACTAGCCTTTAAAACCCCTTATACAACAAAATCATCCTAATTCATCTTAAAAACACCTCAAGCTAAGAAAAACTTATCTTGGGAAACCTTCCTGTGCCCATACGGAACACATAAAACATGCGCGCAACGCCCTGAATAAAGTGCTTCCTATTACTTGAATGGTCTAAAAAAACACACCTGAAAAATAAGTCATAATGCCCGAAAAGCTAAACATGGCACACACATTTTTCATCATAGTTAAGAAACCAAGTCAACAAATATCAAAATAACGCCTGAGAAGCTTACACATGAAACAAATAACGTATTCTAAAATGCCTGGAAGACCAACAAAAGTATAGTCATTCAACAATGATAAAACTTTTCTATAAGTTACACAAACACATAACAAATACAAGAGACTCAAACAACTACGATCCAAACGCCACTAGAGCTAGAAAACTCATAAAATAGACTGCTTTAACCTGGAAAAGGAATAACCAAAAAGCTGTCTAAAAGTGTGAGTGTACTCTAAAAGCGGCCAAGAACCCTAGGATTAAAACTCCCAAGGACGTGTAAGATTCAGTGGATAACTCTCATTTTCTAAAACCCTTTAAACCTCACTTTCATCCTGGGCTTATGCAATTACCTCCTTTCAGGACGATTGCGTCTTTTTCCCGTACACTCCGTAACTAGTGAAAGCATGATGAAGAGGTAAAACAATCCTCTCGCACTAAAATTTAGGAGAGAATCCGGCAGGTTAACCTAGACAACATTTCGGTTTTGCTACCTACGCCATGGCACAGCTCGACAACATAGCTTGGTGGACGTAATCATGGGCAAGATATAATCGCAGGCAAGAACCGCCAAAGTATAGCCCAGTAACCCTCCAAGAAATGCAAGGGTCCAGGACACCCTAGAATAACTAGGGACGGTGATCCCAAAATAGGCTTGCAAAAACAAGAGTTAGGGTCATCGGGCTCTAAAGTAGCGAGTCAGGACGTAGTAAAATCTATGAACATATTAGCTCATGTTCCTCCACCACCAAATACACTACTTGGTAACTAGAACAAAAATACAAAGAAAATACACTTAGAAAAAAAAGGTCAGATAACAAGGGAAAAGGGGAAAGAAAACTCACCAAGGAGCGGCGACGAGCTTGTGACATGCACAACAAAGTCCTCCTAGGCGTTATCATTTCATTGGTACAATGCTTCAATCCCGTAATAACAGTAAAGACACCATCCAGATGAGCTAAGCAATCTGCTCCTAGACGTTTGGCAAAAAATCAAAAGATCATACTTCAACGATCAACCTCCCCAATGAGGAACTAGGAAAAAACCAACAAAGTGCAAGAGGTCCCCAAAACACCCGACAAACTCAGGAAGACATTTGGCAAAAATGACACATTCTTCCACCTGGGTACTTAAAGTCCCAAACATGAAACAATCAAGCCTAACAAGAATCATACGCTTAACCTGAGCCTCGACAAACTAGACAACTAACTGAATAGACAATTTCGCGAACTCTCAAACAAAAGAGAATAAAAACCAAAACAACTTTGCTAATTAACAAAGTTTACACACAACCCGGATATGAAACACACACCTTTGTAACTCGCAAGGAACAGAAGAAATAAAAAAAAATTCAATGAAAAAACATTTTTTTGGAATGACTCTCAAGAGGACTAAGGGTACTCCCTTTTTATAGGCAAAATAAACGAGGGCCAACAGACACGCGTCCAAAAATCACTTAGAGTCAAAACACCATTAAAAGCATGAACCTCATGAAGAAACGTACGTCGAAGTGTCAGAATTAAAGACACCAAAAACGGCTAATCGATAGCTTGAAACACAAACCAAAGAAATTTCATAATCTTCAGGAAATGCGACTCTTAAGTGACTTAGAGAGAGAAAAGTTTACAACTCAAAATAAAAATCCCATGTCATGCAAAAATTATAAGAGCTTAAGCCTGGGATACGAAAGGCCTAACAAGAACTCAATCTTTACAATAACTCTTGACAGACACCGACATTGTACATGCATGCAATATGCAGCAGTATTGGAGAAGAAAAATATTTTCTGAAAAGCACATCGGAAGACCATGCTATCTGGGCCAACCAAAAGACAAGTCAGCCTCCTTGGATCCAGGAGGAGATACCCTGAAAATCTTAGGGGACCTCAGCGTGAGGCCATCATCNCTAAGGCCCATACACTCTAAACCCGGCCCAAGCACAAGCCCGACAAGGCCCAAGTCAAATATAAAAACTAAGACCTAGGGAAATACTTCCCCAGGTAGCACTATGACAAAACTTGCCTGTCAAGGCAGAAGGAACCTCTGGCAAACTCGCCAGGACCGTTAGGACGAGCACCACGTGCTCTCCTCGCTTCCTCTCTCAATGGCCACCACGTGGAACATTACCCTTTACGGGTCTTCACAACCCTAAAGGGCTCCTTACAAATACTAGGCCATTTCTTCGAAATAGCCCAAGCTAACTCAAGCTAATCGCTGCCACACATCCAAGGTCCTCTCTGGAACCTCGCATCCAAGTCGATTACCCTCTAGGGTAATTGACACAAACCACCAAGTCGATTCATGAGCGTTACCCCAACTCGTAACTCCGATCACCTTCTGGGGTCCTTACCGAACGTGGGAAACCAAAGGATCGACCACCCAAACCCTCAATACGATCTTACGTAACAATAAATTTAAGCTTTTGGAGAGATAAACATGCTATTCCCCCTTGCCAAGACTATATCTAAACTGAAAATCGAATATTTAATTCGGTTCGGTCCGGTTTGATTTTGGCAAATTCGATACGGTTACTAATTTGGTTCATTTTTAATCGATTTGGTTCAGTTTCGGTTTTGTATTCCTGTGGATATTACCTGATTTGGGAACACCCCTGTTTAATTGTAGAGAAATCGTCAAATTAAACTTAGTTGTTCAATGTGTTTTTTAAGTGGTGCTTACTGCTTACTCATCGTAGTCATTTCTTTGAAAAATCATATTTTCCTTTATTTTCCCTATCCTTGTTTAACCACGGCCACAAAAGATTTGATTCATCAAGGTTGTTTCTCGGTGCCAAGGCATGCGATAATGATACTTTTTTTCTCCCTGTCAAGGATCGTTGTTTAACATGAATGCAAAAGGCTTTCACTTATTAATAAATACGGAATACATTTGCTTGTATGTTTGTATGTTTACTGATGTTTGATAGCTATTAATTGTTACATAGTTGTATAGAAATACTTTTAATAGCGTAGGTAGAACACAAACAAGTATAAAGTTATTTTATTTATATTTTAAATATTTCTTGTTTGTTTACCATTTTAATGGACAAAATTCGAACGCCAATATGTTACGGAGTATGTTTTAATTTTTAGACGAATAAAACATGCATATACTACTCGTCCATTCCCAACTGGAAAGCCGGTATTTTGTTGGGCCTCCCGTTATATGCCCAACTTCGAGCCTGAATTTTCATGTAACCTACCGTCCAACAACCGAACTCATTAGTCATTACCACATTTCTCACACGAAACATCGTCGTTTCATGTTGGGGTTAGTTGATGTCTAAAATAGGTCCAAAAGTCAGCTCATGCTTATTTTGTTAATTGGACTTACTTTTACGCTCCCAAGATGTTTTGGAAGGAGGATAGGCCACAACAAGCCCATGAGTAAGTAGGTTGGTTCACTTGATTGCACAACAAAGGACGATGGATATTTTATAAACGAAGGGATTAATTTCCTTAAACACACTATATATCTCATATAATTCGATCAGGAGGGTTTTATACCTCTTTTGCTTTGACTGCAGCTGTTCGGCGAGGAGAAGACGGCAACGCCTTTGGGGGTTGCGATTGAGGTTGTCATGACATTCGACTAGAGAGGAACAAAGAGAAGAAATTTGGCAAGTGGTTATTTCTGAAAAATGGTACGTGTATATATTCGCTGTTTTTTATGCGTACAAACTTTCAAGCAGACGAACGGTGGCATATATCCATTCAACTGTGGAAAATGATGTTGTCGTTTCATCTTAGGCTTGACAGTGGATTTGTTTTAGCCCGGCTCAAAATGTGTTTGTGTACCTGGGTTTTTAATTTGCATTTTTTTTTAATTATATAGTGACAAAAAAAAAATAATACAAAAAATAAAATAAACTAAAGTAAAACGCACATATGCTAAATGTATACATAAAACATACCTTTAAAAAACAGACACAAAAAGATGGTTGCATGACAAAAAATCGTTGCATTAATAAAAATATGAAAACAACAACGTTCCACAAAATTAAAGAACAAATTGGATCCGCGGCAACGCGCGAGTGCCTATCTTCCCGTTTATATTCTATTCTCCACATAGCTAAATTTATTTCTTTTGCCATTCTAGTGTGTGTAAGAAGTTTTCCTTATTAAAAGTAGTGATCCTCAATGAAGGCTACAACACACTTGCTTGGTTGCTTGGTTAAGTATTTACATGTCAACTAAACACTCGAACTTAATTTGGTAAAAGCTCAAGGATTTTATACCGATTAAGACGGACATCCATTTCTTTTATCTATATTTTTCTTGAATTATCCAAACTTATCAAATGTTGTTTCGTATTAGAGACTATAAGCTAATGAATGTTTAATGTTAGTTTTTTCAACCGCATGATATAATTGACATAAAAGACGACGGTGTAGTGGAAAGGTCGGGACACTTTCAACCAAGGTGTCTCATGATCTAATCCGGGTTTCTTAGCGCATCATGTGTGATAATACCGTTAACACCAAAAAGTGTAGCCATATCAGCGTCATATCAACATTATCGCTTTTAACCAGTTAGACTCGTCAAGTTTTGAGTGACTTGGGTCAACCCGGGTCTTGAAACCGGCCATGTTTAATTTTTTTTTCCCATTTTCTTTTAATAAAAACTAGGTTGACCCGGTGGTCAAATCGGTCAAAAAAATAAAATAAATAAATAAATAGAAACCGGGTTGACCCGGCGGTCGAATCAGTGCCCGGTGACTCGACCAGGTCGATTAAAAACCCGGTTTTAAAACATTAACTTGCACAACCCATTTGGAATTCACAGCTAGCCACTAACAAGAAACACACACACAAACTCAATTAGGACTCCCTCATATTTTTAACAAAAATAAAATAAAATAAAATAAAATAAAAGTCGCACACACACGTGCATACACACTCTGTCAACACACACAGAACACATATAAATCTAAAAAGAAAAAAAAAAGAATAGTTCCAACACACGTTGGTGCATCAACACAAGCTCCAACGCCGTAGGAATTGGGTTGGGTCATGTGTGGTAACGCCATTACGCATGTGCTACATCTGCATAATGTCGGCTCTTGCGTTACCACACCTAATGTGGCATGCTCTTAAGGTATAGAATACTTTTTTGTTTCTAAGTAGTTGTTGAAACATGTCTACTTTAATAAGAGTCTTAATTAAGAGAAATGTTTTTACGAGTCTCCTCAATAAAAAGAAATAATAGTTTAAGCTCACTCATTAAAAGGAAAAGAAACAACTCTAGTTAATAATACTCTCTACGCATCAAAATTATTGTCAACATTTTCATTTTGGGATGTCTCAAAATAATTATCCACTTTCTATTTTAAGTAAGAAAAAGAGAATTTAGTAGGGAAATATTCCATTTGAGTGGTAGATATTTATATTGGCCATAATTTTATTAAACTTGGTGATTCTTGTCTCTTGACAATAATTTGGAGACGAAAAAATAATATAAAATTTAAATTATAACAAAAAGATAAAAGAATAATTATTTTTAAATGTATTCAACTAGCCATTATATTCTTTCGTGTGTCTAATAATTTTTTTCATATATTACATAGAGGTGAGATCAATATATAATTAATATTTGTCATATAACTAATAAACCGATCATAGCTATTCATTTTTTTTTATCTAAATTAATAAAAAAATCATTTTTCACATTTTTTAAAACAACATATCTTGCAAAAGGTAAATCTTCAAGCTACAAAAAATACACCATCGCGACGAGAATATTGTTATATACTTTCGACAAACATTTTCTTTTTAAATTTCCGCCCAGAAAATAACATGTGATTCGTAAAAATCACATATGATTTGATTTTACAAAGCATATGTGATTTTACGAATCACATGTGTTTTTAACAAATCACATGTGATTCGTAAAAATCACATATGATTCGATTTTTACGAATCACGTGTGATTTTAACAAATCACATGTGATTTTTTTGTGTGAATTTTTAAAAAAAAAGTGTTTGTCAAAAGTATATAACCATGCATATCCATAAAAAGATAATTTAATTCTCGTCGCGATATTATGATTTTTTTCGTGTAACGACTAACTATTTGCGAGATATTTAATTTTTAAAAGAAATATAAAAGTTTATTTTTTTTATTTTGATAAAAAAAGTTAAATAGTTAGATTTGTTTCATTAGTTTTAAGATAAATATGAGTTATATATTGAACTTTTGTTACTTTCTTCGTCCTACATTAAATGTCCACTTTTGAGTTTTGGAGTCTTTTTTCTTCAACTTTGACCTTAAATTTTTTATCTGTGTTATATAATACTTGATTAAAATTATATCTAACGAAAAATATATTTAAAACTCAATTCATTCATATATTTTACATCAAGTATTATATAACACACATAAAAATATTTAAAGTCAAAGTTTATAATAAAAGATTTTGAAAAGTAAAAGTGGACATTTAATATGGGACGGAAAGAGTATATTACCTATGAACTTTTAATAATATATTTGTACGGAAATATCATGAGTGACATCACATAATCAATATCTATCTCTTATTAATACTCCCTCCGTCTCAAAATTATTGTTCACATTTTCATTTTGAAATGTCTCAAATTAATTGTTCACTTTCCTATTTAAGTAAAAAGTTGAGAATACAGTAAGGGAATATTCTCTTTGAGTGGTTGAAAACAAAAGTGGCCCCACTTTTATTAAACTTTGTAATTCTTGTCTCCTAACAATAATTTTGAGACGGAGGAAGTAGTTAGAAAAATCGAACTTTAAGCATTTAAATGTAGTGTTAGATGGGTCTGTTTGTTAGGTATTTATTTAGAGCTTTTTTCAAAGTTGTAAGCGTTTTGTTCAAAAAGTTAATCTCTTTTAAAATAAGTAGCTTAATTTCGATACATCATCTTAAAACTTTTATTTTAAACAAGAATCTCCAAAATGAAATATGATTCATGAAGCTTTTAAAATATTTTAGAGCTGTTAAAACATAAAATTACTGTTAACAGGTTATAACTACAGTTACCAGCTAATTTACCAATCACTTTATTGAAATATACAACTTGTAGCTCATGTTTAAAGTTTTGCATTTTACAGTTTACAGCTTAAAGCATATAATTTACAGCCAGGTTTACCAAACATACCTTAAATAGAAAGCAACATTAAAATGAGTGAGAAAATATTACAACCGTACATTTAAAATGTAATCATAAAATTAGAAACATCTTTCCTTTAAATATTTCTTTAATATTTAAAATGTTTAACTAAAAATCAATGATCTTTTTTCATTTTAATTTTTCTGTCAGACCCTTTCTTTAAAACTTAAAAGTATAACTGCAACGTGCAAATACATGACCGGTTTTTTTTTAAACCGGTGGTTTAACCGTAACCGGTTTTTTACAAAACCGGTTTTTAAAAAAACCGAACCGGTTAGATCGGTTTTCGTTTTTTTCTACGGACCGGTTTTTTCCGGTTATATAACCGGTTTTAACCGGTTTTTAAAAATAACCGGTTTTAACCTTTTTTTTTTTTTTGAAGGGTAAACTTAACATAAAGCAAAAGAAGAAAATTTAAAAAATGTTAATTTTAAAAGAGGTAGCGTCAGATCACACCTTAATAATATCCATGCATGAACCTTCATAATACTTTTTTCTTTTATAATGATTCACACGTACATTATATAGAAAAGAATGAGTATATTGTTCATAATGTGGGGTTTAATACTATTTGTTTCCGATNAATAAACAAAGCGCTTTACAGATTCAAAAGCTTTACAAAAGGTGGAAAAAAAATCTTCATCCAATCTCATGTATTTGATAAGCAACGCACATGAAGTTTTGACACTCAACCAAAGATATTAAAAATCATTTCACATACCTACCTGTGATTTAATTTTTCCTTGGATGAATGCACTTTTGAATCTTTTCGTGTATGGTGAGATGGAGGACATGGGGAAGGTGATGGTAAAGGGCGGCTAGGGTTAACATGAGAAACTAGCCGTTAAGCCTTTTATTGAAATACTCACGATACGGACATACAAGCACAAACGATACGGAAATACAAATACTCACGATACGGAACTACAAACACAAACGATACGGAAATACAAACACAAAAGCCATTAATCCCTATATCTGTTCCATATGGGGCTCCTTCTCAAAATCATCCACACGTTAAGATATCTGAAGCCTTGCCCACCAAAGCGTTCTCTGAAATTGTTCATTGCAGTGTGAAGACGATCATTGAACTCGTCATTACCCTGCACGCTCAAGTAAATATCATTGAACTTTTGACATTCACAGTTCATTCTTGTCCACTTACTCGTTATCATATATTTGTTATGAATAGGGCCGTCAGATAGGTTGTTGAACCTTTCTGTAACCGTATTCCAAAAAGGAGCTTCAGCATGAAATTCGTGAACGACTAGCCATATGTCGGCTAACAAGTTTTCTTCTTCAACGGACCAAGGATTAGCCATCGTAAACTTGTTTAGAAAGTGAAGTGTAGTGAAGAGCCTAGTATGTTATGTGATGCTTTATATAGGGGTATTTAGAAATTCAAATTTCAACAACTGAGCGGGATAAACGTTTAAATTTTAAATTTAAAAACAAGAGCAGGATAAATTCAACAACTAGGTTATTTAAAAAAAACGTGTGCATAAACATTTAATACATCGTGTGGAATTGAAATTCAAAATTCAAATTCAAAAAAGGGCGGATAAACGTTTGAATTTCAAATTCAAAAACAAGAGCGGGATAAATTAAAATTTCAAATCCAAACAACGGCCCCATAAAAATCCAAACAACGTAATTGTATTGTTTAAATAAAAATTATGATTGTATAATTGTATTGTTTAAATAAAAGTTATGAGTATATTGTTTAATTATATATTTGATAATTAACAAGTTATAACCCGAAAAAAAAAAAAAAAGTTCGAAGTTTTTAGTTAAAGTTCGAAAAAAACGAACCCGGTAAATAACCGGAAAAAAATCCGAATCCGAACATTTATAACCGAAAAAAACGAACCGGTAAAAAACCGATAAAAAAACCGATTCCGAAAATTTATAACCGTAAAAAACCGATTCCGAACATTTATAACCGAAAAAACCGACTCCGAAAAAATCGAACCGAACCGAAACTGGTTTTTAGAAAAACCGGTTTTTTGAAAACCGGTTTTCTAAAAACCGAAAACCGGTTTTAACCGGAAAATTTGCACCTCTACTGCAACGAGTAAATCTGAAGTAGAAATAGCCAACGTCAGGCCCATTAGTCACCAGCCCAATAATCCAAGTGTAAAGCCCTTGTACACACAACTTTATTCTTATACGAAGTACTCGTAACATATTTGTTTTGTTTTTTCTTTTTTTCCTTTGTAGATTTAAGATCATTTGATAACCAAACTTTTTTATATATAAGAGATTAATTTTCACTCTTTATATTAAGAGATTAATTTTCCTTTGTAGATTAATATCTTTTAAACCGTTAATCGTTAAGCGAAAAAATATATCGTTACGACGAGCATTTAATTATCTTTCTATATATAGGCACTTCGATATACTTTCCGTTACTGAAATTTGCATGAAAAAATCATATGTGATTTAACACTAATATCACATTTAATATTACATATCATATGTAATTTAACACTATTTTTTTTATCACATGTGATATTTATGCAAATTTAAAAAAAAAAAAAAAAAAAAAAAAAAAAAAAAAAAAAAAAAAAAAAAAAAAAAAAAACGTTAAAAAAAATGTCGAAAGTATATTAAAGTGCCCGTCTTTAGAAACATAATCAAATGATCGTCGTGATGGTGTAATTATTTTCGCTTAACGATTAACGGTTTAAGAGATATTAAAATTATAAAAATTTAAATGCTTTTAATCTCAACAGTTGATTTCATTTTAAATGGATAATAAGGAAGAGTCACTTGGTATGTAAGATAAGTTTGGTATGTAAAATAACTCTACTCTGTAAATAAAACTATTGTGTTATGAATTTTATTAAACTTTCAACCATAACTATTACGGAGTATCGTTATAGATTCTTATCTAAGGACATAAAAATGATATGTAGGAAGGAAAATGCTACATCCACTCACAAATCCTACATAAAACATCCACATGCTGAGGTGTCAGCTAATGATTGGTGGGATGAGATATATTTTTCTCTCATCCCACCAATCAGTGGCTGACACCTCAGCGTGTGGATGTTTTGTGTGAGATTTGTGAGTGGATGTAGCATCTCTCGTGTAGGAAACCTATTGAAATTCTGAAGGCTTTATTTAACAAGTGTCCTCTGGCATTGTGTGTTGATATAAATAATGCATAAAAACATTATTTATATTTTTCGATATCTCTATGTTTTGACGATCACAAAATGTAAAACATTAAACGCAAAGTTAATACGAAAACAAGTTCTTAAGTAAGTTTATATCATCTCATCCAACATAATCACTCAAAGTATGAATAAACAAGTGAGTAATACATTTTATCAAAGGGATGTTTATTTAAATATTACAAAGTTTATAAAATTAAATAAACTTATTATATATTTTTGAAAAACATTTTTGGTAATAAAGGAAAATGTTTTATTCATAATAAATATATGAATTCAAATTTTTAACCAAAATCAGTTAGTTTTTCACCAAATAAACTTTCCCCAGAAAAAGACAAAAAAACTGCCCGTTTCAGGAGGGCGGTCCCCTTAATTATAAGGGGGCCGACCACCATTTAAGGGGGCCGACACGCTCCTCTTGTCAGAAACTTTTGCCTATAAATACCCTCTCAGACTTGGTATTTTTCCACACCTTTTGCACTAAAATTTTCAGATCTAATCCTCTCTAAACATCCTTCTAAACCCTTTGATCATAAGATTATTAATCCTTGTTTCAAGTGATTTAATCCTTCCTCATCCTACCTCATCCAAAGTGCAAGAGAAGAATACTCCTTCAACCTCAAGTTTAAGAAGTATTGTAGATTTGTGAATATAGTTTTGTAGTTGTATATATTATTTGTAAAGAGTAGATTTAGGTGTGGTGTAGGATACTAGATAAGCACAAAACACATATTGTTACTTGTGGTTTGGTTCGTTTACAAGCAAGAAAGAAAGAAAGAAATGTAGAGAGAGAAAGTTAGAGAGAGAAAGAGGATGAAGCCTTGAGAGAAAAAAAAAGATTATGAGAAGGCTTACCCTCTCCAAGGATGGAGAGGGTATTTATATGTACATGGGTTTTTGCCACTTGGGCGTGCCACTTAGGCATCGGATCAGGTATACAGTGGGTAAAGACCCGTCCTTCTTCCGCGAACTAATCTACTACTAATCTACGTTTTACTAACTAATATAACTACTACGAGCTAAACAATGCTTAATCATATCTGGGGGTGACCGAATCTTTCTCATACAAAAAA